>VMDO01007866.1:0-88212 GCA_007922755.1 Pedetes capensis
GATAACACTTCGGAAAATGGGAATACCAGAACACCTAATTGTGCTCATGAGAAATCTGTACATGAACCAGGAGGCAGTTGTTCGAATAGAACAAGGAAACACTGAGTGGTTTAAAGTTGAGAAAGGTGTGCGTCAGGGCTGTATACTTTCACCCTATCTCTTCAATTTATACACTGAGCAAATAATCCGAGAAGCTGGAGTTTATGAGGAAGAACATGGCATCAAGATTGGAGGAAGACTCATTGACAACCTGTGTTATGCAAATGATACAACTCTGCTTGCTGAAAGTGAAGAGGATTTAAAACATTTACTGATGAAGATCAAAGATCATAGCCTTCAATATGGGTTAAGACTAAACATCAACAAAACAAAAATCCTTACGACTGGGTCAGCACGCAACTTCACAATAAATGGAGACAAGATTGAGGTTGTCCAAGATTTTGCTTGGCTTGGCTCTATAATCCACACCCGTGGAAGCAGCAGTCAAGAAATCAAAAGACACATTGCTCTAGGAAAAGCTGTAGCAAAAGATCTCTTTACAGTATTGAAAAGCAAAGATGTCACATTGAAGACGAAGGTACGTCTGACTGATTCCATGCTATTTTCAGTGGCATCATATGGTTGTGAAAGCTGGATATTGAACAAGAGAGACAGAAAAAGAATTGATGCTTTTGAATTGTGTGCTGGAGACGTCTATTGAATATATCATGGACTGTCAAAAGAACCAACAAGTCTGTCTTAGAAGAAGTGCAACCAGAGTGCTCCTTGGAAGCAAGAATGGTCAGATTGCGTCTTACATATTTCGGACATGTAGTCAGGAGAGAACAATCCCTGGAGAAGGACATCATGTTTGGAAGAATGGCAGATCAATACAAAAGAGGAAAACCCTCCACCAGATGGATTGACACAGTGTCTGCAACAATGGGCTTAAACATAAATAAGATCATTTGCCTGGCACAGAATCGGCAAGTGTTTCAATCTGCTGTACATAGTGTCACTATGAGTCCGACTCGACTCGACAGCACCTAACAACAACCTAACAACATTCAACTGTGAAATAGCTCTAGAGGTCTGCTCCACAACATTGGACTATGATTAACAATACTGTGCTGTATACTGAATATTTTTTAAAGATTAGATCCCATGTGTTTCTTAGCACAATAAAAAAAAGTCTGTACTTGCTATACCCCATCCTCACCTATCAAGCAAAACCCCACCTATTGGTCTCTAGGTTCCCTTCATAATACTTGTTGTTGTTGTTGTTAGGTGCCGTCGAGTCAGTATCAGACTCATAGCGACCCTCATAGTGTTTTCAATGGCTGACTGTTTTGGGATTACCTTTGAGAGTGGATTGCCAGGCCAGGTCCTTCTCCCATTTTTGTGGTGCTGGGAATTGAACACGGGACCTCAGAGTCTGCAGTGCAGCGCTCCACCAACTGAGCCAAATCCCAGCCCACTGAATTCTATTAGGTATCATCAATCCTTTTATTGATAACATCAATCATCAACAATCTTTCAGGTAAATTGGGATTTTCTTATTTTACATATACTTATACGTAAAGTACACTCCATAATACTTACCTTATCAAAAGAAAACATCTCCATGAAACTTCCTTCTCAAAAGATATCAACTCACCCTGATGTGCCAAATCTCATGGTCTTTTGTTAGCTATTGGCCATCTTGGTCTCAGTGCTGGTGAACACATCTTTCTAATTGGCAGTATCTCCTCTCTTGAGTTCTAAACATGTGCTCATCTTCCTCTCTGCCTATGGACTCTGATCACACCTGAGACTCACTTTGAACACTTATGACCTTTAAACACTGACTAGAAACATTTTGCAGGGTCCAATCTTCAGTTCTCTTCCATTTTACTCTCCTTTAATTTCACCTGTTACTCTGTGTGTCTGATGCATTTTCATATCAGTGCCTTTGACCTCTCTCCTATCCTTTAGAGTTTCACCTCTCCATCCATACAGAAATTTCAGATGCGATGTCAGTGGCATGGAGCTTGTGTAGCATGTACAAAGCCCTGGGTTCAATCTCCATCACCACAAAAAAAAAAAAAATCAAGAGAAATGTCCGTATATCCAAGGTAAATATAAGAGTAGTGAAAAGTTAAAAATATGTCCTATTTAGCCATATTGTCTGGGTTGAAATTCTGCCTCTGCCTCTTACTAACCATGCAACCTTGAGCAAGTTGCTTAAACTCTCTCTGCCTAAGTTTCTTCATTGGTGAAATGGGGATAATGAGAGTATTTACTTCATAACTATAATGTGAGGGTTAAAGAGTTCATTCACATAAAGTACTAGAATGAGCCCAGAACATAGATGCTCAGTACACATTAGCTGTTATTATTATCACTTATCCTTTCTAGCAAGAATCCTGTTCTTCCTACTGTATTTTGCTTCTCAGTTAATGGCAACAATGTCAGCTCAATCACCTGTACTAAAAGTCCTCACAATCACCCTTTAACCTGTTTCCACATCCAGTTATGCCTTATATCTAAATTCTACCACCTACATAAATGCTTCATCTTTCATTTTCTTCTCCTCTGCTACTGCCCAAGTCCACAACTTTATCTCAAGCCTCAATTATTATAATAGCTCCTTGCTGAACTATCTGCTTTCAATCTCTACCCCTAGTCCACCTTTAGCTTAATTTTACTTTTCTAAACAGAGATATTTCTTAAAACCCTGTTCGGCTTTATTCTTCTCTTTAGGATGAAATGAAAAGACATGTTGAGTACACTCTTGCTAAGTTTCCTTCTTAACTCCTACTGGGTAGCTCTGTTGCCCTCCTCAGTTGTTTGGGGGCACTGGTAATGTACCACATACTCAAGGTCATCTCTATGTTGGCAGAGGATCTTCTCTGTCCCTCTATATCTCACCTACTTCATCATATTTGTCAAACTTCTGCAGCTTATCGACTTATACTTATCTTTTAAGGACCAGTTTAAACAGCATATAAGTCTTCCCTTTTCAATCTCTGTCCCCTGAGGAAGGTTATTGTTAGATAGATAAATAGATAATAACCAGACATGGTGGTACACACTGTAATCCTAGTGACTTAGAAGGTGGAGGCAGGAGGATCACAAGTTGGAGGCCAGAGGTGGCCTATGTAAGTTAACAAGACCTTGACTCAAGATCAAAAATAAAAAATGGACCAAGGGTGAAGCCCAGTGTTAAAGTACTTGCAAAGTATGTGTAATGACCTGGATTCAACCCTCAAGTACTGCAAAAATAAATAAATAAAGATAATAGACATAGATGTCTTAATTACTTTAGTATTAACTTATATTCCTATATTTACTTGACTGGACTGTGAAGATTTTCAGCTTTATACTGACATTTCAAATAAATTACTCTTCCTCACAAACACCAGTGCCCACTGCCTCTTTCTAAGCCTTCAGAATCTGTTGTAGAAATGCTTTTCCTGCTAATCCTTCCTTTACAGTCTCACTGTTTTCCCTAGTTCAAGCATTCATCACTGTTGGCACAAAAGCTACCCATCTGATGATCATTTTCAGTTTCTCCTTCTCCCAAAATTATCTATGATTTACTCCTTCCAGGGACATCTTCACGAAATACAGATTCTCTCATGTTATTCCACTGCTCAGAACCTTCTGAATAATGCAAACTCTTCCCCACAACTCCCTCTACCTCCACTGCCTTATGTCAAATTATCCTCTTCTTTCTACCCACAACAGACATACATACAACACTCCAGCACCCTGAACTATTGGCTATTCCTTGCGCCTAGATGTCTCATATTCCAATAAACCAGTACAGTCATACCTCAGCACACATTGGCTTCAGAACAAGTCAAACCCAAGTAAAAATTGTTTTAGCACTCAGTACTTACTCAGGACTTGGATCTCAGGACTCTGTTACATTTGTTAGGACTTGTATGAGTCATACCACCACAAAGGAGAAAATGCTTTGTCATTCGCCCTCTGCTGACCACTTGGTGCCCCTCTCTCTCCTGAAATTGTCTTGGGAGAGGATTCCTCTCCTAACAATTAGCCCCTCTCCTCCTCCTCCTCCACTTTACCACCATCCCGTTATGCCAGGAACTCTTCTCAGTACAACCAAAGTGAAGTTAAATTTTATTTTATTTTTATGTAATTAATTGCTTTTTATCCACATCTGTTTAGTTTTAAGGTTCTGTGTGTAACAAAACAACCTCATTATTCAATATTAGCCTGGTAAAATGTGAAAGTTCTAGGGAACTTTCTTGAATTATTTCTAATTACAATACTTCTTTTGGGAAAAAATCATTCTGTACTTATTACTTTCAGTAATCCTCACAAGTTCCAGGAGAAATTAATGTCAAGTACTGAAATATCACCCCATCTTGTCCATCCTTCAAAGCCCAAATGACCTTTCTTCTACAAAGTCTTTTTAACCCCCCTGGCCAAAAATAGTCTCTTCAGCTCTTGTTTTCCTGAAACTTACACAAAAGCATTTGTTTTGGCACTTCTCATCTCCCTCTGTGTTCATAATACTATAGAACTATACTATATAGAACTAGTTTTTAAAGGTCTTGTCTCTGGAGGAACAAGTTATAAAAGGGTGGCTTTTCCAAATGGAGTTTATCCCAAGTGCATTCTGCCTTGCTAATAGAAAATGGCACCCTTTCCTCTGGGTAGATATGTTCCTACCCGAAAACACCCAGGGAGCCTAAGTTCAGCCTCCCGTTCTTCTCTTGGCCAGGTGCCTTTGGTAAGGAAGCAAACTGCACACCTCTATATGGTCCATGTAGTCAACACTTTGAAGACAATGAACAGAGAGCTGGCACATGAATTGTTAATTATGCAATTTCATTAGAAAGGTGAAGGACATCAAATATTGGGGTGACACTTCTCACCCATTTCCATGGAATTGCTTCCATTTATAAATCACTTTAGGCCTCCTTTGACCAATCACTTATGCCTCCTCCAGGAGAGAGGGAGGGGGCGATTGTTCTTATTGAGTACAATAAAGGAATAGACATTCTCAAGTCAGGTTCACGTAGATTATTACTTGACATCTATTTGCCTGCAGACAACTATACACAGGTGGTCTACACAACCAGACCATAAATCATGTGGAGCAGTCACTGTTGTCTTCCCCCATGATACACACACACACACACACACACACACACACACACACACACACACAAGTCTATATTTAGGGGTATAAGTTTAATTAAATATTGTTAACATATCAGTTAAGTCAATGCTTAAAACATATATTTTAGTCTAGTTTTTAATGGTATCAATATAATCAGACCATTTTGATATTTTGCCCTGATCCCTATTTCTGTCTCTTAGTGGGCAACAAATTCAAGAGAAATGGGAGAAAGGAGCTCCTATTTAGCTCTGCAAAGCAACGGAGTGATTTAAGGAATGAGTAGATCAGTAAATGAAGAGCACAAGTATGAGTAACTTTTCCAGCTATTTTTGGCCATAAAAAGAAAAAAATAGTTAACACACACACACACACACACACACACACACACACACAGTGGGACGTAAACAGTGCAATGAGCTGTTAAGGACAAAAAAAAGTAAAAGTCGAGAGGTGGAGAATGAGCTTGATGGGATAGCACAGCAGATATAAGCAGGAGAAAATAAATGTCTTTCAATGTCATTGAAAATAAGTATAAGATAATAGAGAAAAAATAACTCTCTGCCTTCGTGAATCACCAGGCAATTGTGCCTGACGTAATTAACACCATTTTACAAATTAAGAAACTGAGTTACCTATAGAGGAAATAGCCATTGTTCTTACCAGTATATCTCAGGGCACACATTAAGATGAAGGTGATATATAAGCAGAATTATAACAGAGTGAATGAAATTCTGATGTGAAAAAAATTAGAAGGTTAACACTCAATATGACTGTAAAGTTAATTTATGTTCAGCTTACAAACCAGTAAATGTGGCTGCATATTTAAATCTCCATAGGTGGTGAATAAAAATAGAGATTCTGTTCTCTCCACCCAGTGACTGTGATTCAGTTGATCAGAAGTGGGCAGCTGAAACTGTATTTTTATCAAATCCTTAAGGCAGTTTAATGCAGACCAACTTTGAGGATTTGGCAATCTTAAATCAGCATTTTCTCCATATCATTCCTTGCTTACCAAATTAGAATTGTTCCCATTTTCACACTCCATAAGGTAGAAAAGCTCCTACTTACCTTACAGACTTTTCATGGTCTAATTTCCCATGACCTGATCAACTTTATCACAAAACACTTTCAACACAAACCTATTTGCAAGCGGGAGGTCTCCTCAGCATCCAGCTGAAGGACTTCTTCCCCTCCTCTATACCTATTAATATTCTGCATCTTCTTTAAATTCCAGTTTAATTAATACTTCTTATCCAAAGGCACCTCCAGCTTGCACCACTGGATGGTCTCTGACTTCTCTAGACTCCTCACATTTATGGTCTGTATCTCAGTACTGAAGACTCAAATATACACTGTTGTTTGCTGCTTTCTGGGTCACGAGCATTTGTCTCATCTACTTCATTGTATGCAGTTCTTTGTATCCACTTCCAACCATGTTCAGGAGGCTATAGTGTGTACTTGTAAATTAACATAGAGAGCAGGGAAGAGAGAGATGTTTTGTCTAATATTATTGGAAATCTGGGCACATCAGCCCTGCTTTCCTTGTAATTAGCTTCATTTCTAGGGTGACCCTTTCAGGTTGTGCCCCTTAGAAGCTCCAAACTCACTTCTTACCAGCTAAGTCAACTTCACAAAAAGAGCTCTTCCTCCAGTCAGGGGCAAATCTTCTATAAATGATCAACGTTTTAGAATTCCCATGGAGCTAGGATAATAGTCTCTGCCTAAAGAGGGTGAAGACTAAAAGCCATTCCTAGGCAAGAATTACCTCATCCTTTTGCGCAGTCTATTTTTAGACTCAATTTTGCTCCTAGAGATAGAGGTGAATAACTTTGTCATCCTTTTCTCCATACTAAATGTGCATCTGACCTTCTCTCCTTACTTACTCATCAGATTGGCATTTTTGGTTTTTAATCCCTTTCAGCTGTTCTGACCACCTTAAAGATTCTTAAGAATTCAAAGACATTTCCTCAATTAAGTACTGTGTATATGCCCACTCCCACAGAATATCTGGGAATAAGATTCTGTGTTATAAAACACATGCTGAGTAGAACAAGGCACAGTGGTTAGTTGCTCTTTTATTGATTGTCTCCTTTGCAATTTTGCAAATCTATGGGAGTTTTCATAAAATACACTGGGTGTTTTGTGGTTTCCAAACTTCTATGACATGGTTTTATTTACATGTTTATCAAAATTTTGTCTAGTAAGTGTCATGTTATGAATCTGGGTTTTAAAAAGATAAAGAAAACTGTTTGTTTATTTGTTTTGTTTGTTTGTTTGTTTTTCCCCAACAGTCACAACTAAAGTCCGAGGTCTCTCTCTCTTTGGCCAAAGTCAGAAAAAATATTCTAGTTGAAGGCAACTCAGAGCTGACCAGAGCCTTGGAAATTAATATTCTCTGGTGTTTAGCTACATTGATTGCCACATATATATGGGTCTGAGCACCAGCATTTTCTTTTGCATTAGCTGGTAATACAACTTGTATTTTTTTCCCCAAAGACTAAATTTAGTTTCACTACTAGACAAAAATAAAGTCTTGCTCTCATCAGTGTTTGCTTGCTTTTCTTTCACAGGATGTTTTAAGTTTGGTAGATAGTGAGCCTAGATCTCTAAAGTGGGCAGGGGAATCTCAGACATGCAATGCCTCTTGAAGGTGAGCCAAGATGATCAGTCAGGTGTGGCTGCACTCTCATGGCCACAGAGTTAGACTTATGATATTATTTTTGTCTGACACGACACAAATATTCCCAGAGACAAACTGCTAATATTAAAAGCAGTAAATGTTCTTCATGCAATATTTCTTGGTTTTTTCAATACTGGAACTTGAACCCAGGAACTGAGCATGCTAGGCAAGTGCTCTATCACTGAGTAGGATACTCAGCAACATTTTTTTTTTCAAATTCAGACAGAGTCTAAGTTGCATAGGTTGCCTCTGGCCTTGAACCTGTAATTCCCTTGCCTTGGCCTCCTAAACAGCTGGGATTACAGGCATGTGCCAAGGTACCCAGCTCCTTCATACAACTTAAAATTTGCATGCCATTGTCAGATCATACTTCCCATTATATATGATAAATTCGTGTATTTTAAAAAATAAAATCTGTATTTATTATTTTGTGAATTATCTGGTTATGCTGTCTTGAATTGGGGAAAATAAAATCATTATTACATGTCAACTTTTAATATATACAAATTTCATTGTATATATATACAACATGTATGTATATACAAATTTTTTAGTAGTTGGGATGTTCTGACCCAAGTCTCCCCTGTCACATGCAGAGGTCATACTTACATTCAGCAATGAAGAAAGGTTCTTTGTAGGTTTGTTGGAATAGAGCAATGTGCCATCAGAAAGAATATTGAGTCCCATACCAAAGCAAGCAACCCATCATTGTGAAGGCTGCTTCACTGTGTCTCCTTTATGGTGACATGGGCCTTTTCAAGAGGAATGCTGAAACCTGATCATGAGGAGAAATTGACAAGTCCAAAAGGGAAGAGAAGAAAGCTGGGAGAAAACACCTATGGGCTCTACTGTGTAGGCAGCCATAATGCTAGCAGCATACAGTTCTTAGAAAAACTGTACATCTCTATCTGACAATAGAATGGCCATATGTCCTGGATTTTTCTGGACCCATCTTAACTTCATATATTATACTATGTTTTCTAATCTGAAGTCCATATATACATACACGTGTACCTACATTTATACATATATAGTTGTTGTTGTTGTTGTTGTTGTTGTTGTTGTTGTTGTTATGTGCCATTGAGTCAGATCTGACTCATAGAGACTCAAAATATAACAGAACAAAACACCATCCAACACTGTGCTATGTGCATGATCTTTTTATGTTTGAACCCACTATTACAGTCACTATGTTTCTTCTCATTATGAGTCACACCTCATCAACAAAAGTAGGTTCCATAGGCTTGATTCCATTCCTTTCATTAAGCTTGACTCTAATTTGAGGGGGAGGTAACTCTTGTTATTTCTTGGCTGTCTTCCAGCTTGTGGGAGGTGGGGGGTGCTCATTTCCCAGCACTATATTTGAAAGTGCTTCTCTGCTATTCATAGGGTTTTCAGTGGCTAATTTTTTGGAGTGAGGTGCTGGGTCTTCTCCCTACTCTGTCTTAGTGTGGAAGGTCAGCTAAAACCTGTCCACCATAGGTGACCCTGCAGGTATCTGAAATACTGGTGGCATAGCTTTACACACACACACACACACACACACACACACACACACACACACACACACACACACAATTTGGCATCTTATACAAAAATAAGAGGAACAAGAAAAAACAAAGGTTTATCCTCCTTTCTACAGTTTCAGGGGACATCTGGAGGTATGTTCTGAAGCCAAAGGGGAAAAGGGAGCAGATATATGATGTTTCTTCTCTCTTATAGATCACAGTATGAAAGGTGGAACTTCTCAGTAAACATTGAGGAGCTTGGAGCAGGGGAAATCTCTTATTTATACATATATGAGCTCAAATGGCTTGGCAGTATATACATAGTTTCCCTTTGATAGCAGAATAACCTTTTAAGAATTCTGAAATATAAATAAGAAATCAAATAAAAATGATATAGCTCCCATTAAATAACAGCAGAGTGTGCAGCAATGTAACACAAAGCATTGCTCCTAAGGGTCTGATGACAAATCACTTGAGCACTGCTCTTAAGAATTATCTCAGATCTGGAGCCGCACACCAGAATTATATATTATATCGCACATTTATTTATCAGTTACGATAATGCAAGGTTGATCTCTCTGAAACAGCTGTCCATTTTGTGCCCTCACATTTTAATGTATCTTCAAGATACAGCCAATGAACCAGCTTCAATCTGCTATTGGCAGGACAGCATCATAACTTAGTTTAACATTTCCTCTAGTGATTTTTTTCTCTGCAGTTGATGTGCATGTCAAATAAAGTCTGTCAAAGCTGTTTCTCATAACATAAATTCCAGATGTTTTTGGCTTCCCAAAAGGAAGATGTAATAGGTTTGCTTTTACTAATACACTTAGATAATGAAAATAGAAGTATGGCTATAAAGTCCTTTTATATGCTTTTCATGTTGAAGTATGTAAGTCATAATATGTGTTCCTCTTCTTCCTAAATGAGGTCTATATGCAGAAAAAAAAAGATATAAAGTCAGAAGAAAATGGACTTGGTATCAGGCCAAGCTAAAACATAACTAGTTTTGATGAAGAAAAATCAAAAGGATAAAATATACTGTAAGTTTACACTTTACAATGTCTTCGTTGATTCTATATTCAAGAGTCATTTATTAGGCATCTATTGTATACTCAGCAGTATGTGATAAGTGAAAGACAAAGCAAATATTCTATAGGAGGAACCAGAGCTTTTGTCATGAAAAATATGTGGGACTACCCAAGGCAAATGTAAAATGAGTATTGCTAACTAAACCTTGAGCAATGAAAAAGAAGTCAGGTGGAAGGAATAGTCACTTGATTTGGGGTTCTTTCAGGAAACCCCTAGATCTGCCACCCTCAGCACGTGGACCTTGGACCAGCAACCACAGAATCACAGGGAACTTGGTAGAAATGCATATTTTCTGTCCCCACTACAGATCTATGAAACAAAAACACTAAGAATGGACCCCATGAGTCTGTATTTCAACAAATTCCCAGATGATTCCAAAGCACCCTACAGTTTGAGAGCTAGCACAGAGAGAATCTCACCACGAGGAGCCCTAATTCACCAGCTGTCCAGGATGTACCTCCCATTTGTGACCACACAATATATCGAATGCATCTAAAGAACAGGGTTTTCACCAAAATGATTCTCAGAATAGCCCTTACTGCCAAGGTTCTGTCACTTAAATCTTCTGTCCCCCAGCAAAGCTACAAGGAAAACTTGACTTGGGTAAGGACAGCACAGAATATTTCATTTTTCTTTCACCAGAAAGTCATGACATTGAAGGACATGTTGTTTCCTGCTGCTTTGGGATTCTAGTCAGTAACAGATGTTAGTATAAACTGAACTAACTGTAGCTTTTAGTCTGTCTGGGAAGGTCTTCAGTACAGCCAAGGATGTGTTTACTAAGGTCATTCGGGCTGTTTCAGAATGTGTCACATTCAAATGATGTGGACTTTGACTCAAATGGAGAGTCTCCTTCTCATTCTTTCTCTCAGATCCACTGTACTTATTTCTTCTTCCATCCTCAGGATGTTATATAACAAGCATACTTTCTACATGGAATTCTGCAGATTTATGCATTCTAAATGTTTAGCATTTTTAAAAATGAATTTGGGATATTACAAATTTAACTTATGGCCAGGAGACTTTTTAAAATTTATCTGCAAATATAAGAAGTGCTTCATTTACTTTATCTTTGTTGTCTGGATGGTCTGGCCACATGATCTAACTGAATTAGGTCTATAGTTTTCAATCAGGAACATATTTTGCCCTATGGAGAATTTGGAAATTTCTGGAGACATTTTTAGTTATCATAACTAGAGAGTGCCACTGGTATTTAGGGCATAGAGACCAGGGATGCCCCCAAACATCCTTAAAACATAATGCCTGCCAGGCGCCAAGGTGCACACCTATAATCACAGAAACTGGGGAGGCTGATGCAGGAGGAACCTGAATTTGAGACCAGAGGTACTCTGATTCAAAATGAATTAAAAAAGAAAAAAGGGAGATGGGGCTAGACATGCAGCTCAGTGGGTAAGCACTTGCATTGCATGTATGAGGCCCTGGGTTAAATCCCCCAGTACCTCAGGGAAAAAAATAAATAGGCACTATCCCCACCCCACTCCACCCCAATAATTCTCTACCCCAAATCTGAATAGTAAGCAGGCAAATAGACTGTGCTTCACATGAATTCTACTCTGTATGAAAGGGGAAGATAAGTAACCAAAAAAAAGGGGGGTGTAGGATTTAGCAATGTTAATGCTTCCAATTTTTCAAGCATTCTTTTATGTGACCAGAGCTAGTTTCATTGTGTCTAGTAATTTTCCCTTTAAAAAAATTAAAATCATTCAGGGAGGGAGAGAGAGAGAGAGAGAGAGAGAGAGAGAGAGAGAGAGGGAAAGGAAGGAAGGAAGGAAGGAAGGAAGGAAGGAAGGAAGGAAGGTAGGAAAGAAGGAAGAAAGGAAAGAAAGAAAGAAAAGAAAGGAAGAAAAGAAAGAAGAGAAAGGAATTGCTAAGCACGTGTGTAAAAATTTGGCAGGGGAACTTCTTAGTCCTAGAGCCACTGGTCAAGGAGCTTATGAATTACAAACTGCTTAGAGCTCCTCTAATCCTTTGCCCTCACCACCATTATATCATTTTACAGATGGAGGGCTGAGGTGAACTCTCCTGCCTGCCCTGGGGTGTGGTCCTTCAGGTCTCTCCATTGCTTTTATGTTTCTCTTGCTTCCCACTCTCCACCCTGATCTCTCTCTTCTTGTCTATCTCATTTCTGTTGACTCTCTACCCATTCTTAGCTCTCTCTCTCCCCTTTTCCAACTCCCAATAGTCCCTCAAATCCTCTCCCCTTCTTCCACACTTCATACTCTAAATACCAGGCACCTTTGTCCACTGGCAGGTGTTTGGATCTGTGTACTGTGGAAGAGTACATCCTTTGTGTAAAACAGCGCATAACTTACAGACACTCCGAAAGTAAAACTAGTTTAATCTACTTCTAGTTTTGAAAATTGTCTCTTTTCTCTTTTGCTCCAATAAAATCATAAGATTCCTGGTCTTGTGTACAGAAGGAAAAAAAACATTTTGGAGACTAGTATTAAAATAACCTCATATTCCACTTTTTAAAGAAATGGGAGGTTGGTGAGTGCTTCTCACTATACCCCACTTATTCTAATCCCTATGCCAAGAAAAAAAGTTTTAGATAAAAAGGAAATTAGCTGCTTACTTATTATTTATCAGTAGCGGTAAAGAAGAAGTTTGTAGTACATCAAACATCTAATGATAACAATCAGTTGAATGCTCAATGAAATAATTTATTTCCATTTATTTGGCTGTCTAATTTCTTCTTTACCATTTGTCCCAGTTAAGTTCCATCCAGTTTATTTTGTTTGTGCACAGTACTGTGTACTTACTTAGGACTATGTAATGTCAAACCCAGATGAAAGGATCAATAATTTTTTAATTACTAGCATACCCTATTACATAGCACACGTTAGGTTTGCATTAAGTCCTATATTTGAAAGCACTGCATTTCATATTTTCCATTGCTATATAGCATGCTGCTTACAATGACAAAGAAACCTGATCTGCTGTGTTTTGAATATTAATATTGCCCATACTGGCTTTTATTTGCTTCAGTCATGAAGATTTAATAATTTAAAAATCAGTCATTGGAGTTCTGTTGTGTCATCAAATAATTATAGAATTTATGTTTTATCAGCAGCAAAACCACCCTAGTATTCTAAATTCTACTTATTGTCCTTTAGCTTAATGCTTACTGTTACCCTTTCTTGACATGTTTTCCCATCATGAAAATTAACCCACTCTATATCTTTCTGGAAAGAAAACAAACTGCTCCCTTGCCAAGCCTTTCATTATGCTACTTCTTTCCTTCATGAATTGTGATCTAACAGTAGATCAGCAAAAAGCCCAAGCCTTTGAAGTGTTGTGCTAATTTGATTAATATGTAGTTACATCCTGTTATGATGCACTTTGCCTTATGCATTTTAAATGGAAAATGCAGAGTGGATTACATTTGTGTTAAAAACACAGCATATTAGATGAATAGCTGTCTATAATAACAAGCTCTGCCACCACTTTAAGTAAACAGAAGGTTATTGTTGGTAGGTTAATGATAATTATATGAAAATACATGTTTTCAAACAGTTAAGGTGTCAATAAAAATACTAGTGTGACTAATACAGTTGCACTTAAAATGCTTATTCTACCAGTAATTAAAGTCATTCTATAAGTATCCTAAAAGCATTGTATAAGGTGTATGTATATACATCTACACATTTACATACACAGTCCATAAATTCTTTCAAAAAGTGTCTAAGTCCTTCCTAAGATATTATGGAATCAGAGAATAAGAGCTTACTTTCCTAGAAGGAGATACATATTTTCAAATTCATTACTATAAGTAAACAATAAAATTGCCAGAGTTATTGAAAACAACTGTGTAATTTACTAAGGTTCAAGGTATCAGGGTAGATTGATGAAACAAAGAGAATAAATAGTATAACCTTATTTGTCCAAAGTTCTTCATATTGTCCCAACTTGATTTTCACCTCTAAAGCACTATTAAGTATTAGGACACTGCATTCTTAATATGAATCTAAAGTGGATGCTAATGATCTTAAAGATGTATAAAAGGGTACATTTTTAATAGGATGTAAAGTTTATGAATATCTTACATCCTCATTTTTGGAAACACATGCACCAACTACTTTTCCATTTGGAACATACATTTTTATGGTTACGAAATGTTTTCCCCTTCTATTTAACATTTTACAATGATTAATGGTAGTTTACAATAGTTTACAATGGCTTTAAATGGCTTAATCTCTTTAAGTACTTTCATTTGGACTTTTTTCTGCCCATACAACAGCCATATTGAATCTTGCATCCAAATCTATTGAATAAACCTTTTGGCAGTTGTTTAAAATTCATGACTGTTTTCTTTATTGGATCAGAAGCTCCTAAGGCACCGAAGAAAAGCAGCAAACATTTTCGTGGTATCTCACCAAATTTGCTTTCTAGTAACCACTGTCTGTCCATTTGCATTTATCACCTAGGGTCAGTTTAGAAAAGGAGAAATCAGTACACACGCCTCCGTGTACATATAGAGAATATTTGATATTGGAATGGAATAGCAGTATCATGTAGTGAAGTTTATTGGAAGTCATCAAGTTTCAATGTCCATTACTTTTATGAAAATCAGTTCTGTCACTTTAGGAAAAGATTTAATCTTCCTATACCAGACAACCATCATTTTGATGGTTGCCTATTAAAATTTATTATATAATATTCTTCAAATACTTTTAATACTGTTCAAAATAAGAGCTATGTTTTACATGGTAACCCAATACACACACACACACACACACACACAGATATAGACATACACACACTCATTTGTACACACACACATACAATTAAAACAAGATTTTCATGAAACTGTACTTACCCTTATAACTTGCAATTAATATTGATATTTTCTTATTATTTTGGGTGCTTAGAAAACACTGACCTAATGATGTCTAAAGTACAGATCATCTTCCTCCTCCTCTCAATGGCTTATAAGGATGTGTTATTATTTCTCAGGGACTTTGGACATGGATGGCATTACACACCATCACTTCTCTTGAAGTTTGGGGTGAGTTTTCTATTTTATTTTCATTTAGACTTTATGTTGTAGCATTATAACTTTTTGTTTAAAACTGACAGCTCTGGGTTCTTCACATTGTGTGATTTCTTTATCAAGTATTTGTAGATTATACATATTTTTAAATTTCTTTTAATTGCCAACAGAAAGGCTATTATAGATATTGAAAACTGTTGATATCATGGAAAAGTTACTTTACTTACCAATACACTTAAATAAATGACCTATCTGTGATACCCTAAAAATTAAATATTTGGCAACCACAGATCAATATTAGTCCAATTTCACCATCACATTCTTTTCCAAAGAAAGATCAAATATAGCATATTTGTTGCTACTATGGACAATTCATCCATTTGGGATTTGACACAAGGTTAGCCTGATAGTTGGGCCACCAAAGCCCAAGAAAGAATATAACTGATATTCTCAGTAATATAGAAGGAGAAAAGAACAAAATGAGATAATTCTGAGGGGTGATTTGAAAGTGTTGATATGGTAAGAACTAGATGCAGGTGGAAAGCATTCAGTCTATTCAATTAATAAAGAAAAACCAACTTCTATAGTTTTACGTGTTGTTGATGTTGTCCCACTTCTTTCATTTGGATATACTTGGCAGGGCCTGGCTGGGAGAAGGGCCTGGCAATCCACTCCCAAGGCAATCCCGAAACAGTCAGCCATTGAAAACCCTATGAGGGTCGCTATGAGTTGGATACCGACTCCATGGCACTTAACAACAACAACAACAACAGATTGAATGTCTTTTTGATTTACTATTTGCCATTCCTTATATTAAGTATGAAGTCTGAAGTCTTTCAGCACAGAGCACCATATAATATTGTGTGCACTGCACACAGTTGGCAATAAATATTTCCATAAATATTTATTTAGATAGGATTTGTCTCCTTCTACATCTCAAACACTAAATGTCATCATTCTAGCTCATGCCATACCATCTCCAAAATTTTCTCTGCACTAGTGAAAAAAATCACTCTAAGACTGTTGGTAAAAGTACTTAAGCTCTCAGGATATTTGGGGCAAAGACAGGAGGAAACATTAAATTACTTATAAATTAATGTTTTTGCCATTTCCTCTCTCTGCCAATGCTACTCAAGCCACAGCTGCTTCCTAAACCCATAGATTAAGTGTATGACATCTACTACTTCATTGTAAATTAGCATTTGAATTTAATTAGGATAAAGGTAAGTACTGACCTCTACTTTTACTGGCTGAAAGGGCTGCTCAGCAACTTTAGAATGATTCTGTCTAATAAAAATATAATGCAAGCTAAACATGTTAATTTAAAATTTTCTAGCACCCATGTTTTAAAGAGGGGGCAGGAAAATTAATTTTATTCATATTTTAATTTAGTCTAACATAGCCAAATACAATATTATGGTTTCAAAATGTACTTCTTACAAAATACTTTGGCTGATACTTTATATTATTTTTTAAACATAGTCTTTGAAATGTGGTGACATTTTCATAATTACAGCCCAACTCAGTTAGAACCAGCCACACCAAATTCTCAAGAGCCACATGTGGCTACTGGCTTTCATTTTGGACTATGCAGCTCTAGGTGATTCCACTCTGAATGAGTTTGGAAGTGAACCAGGACTGATATTTCAAATTTTCAAGGTTTAAAGGCAAACTTTGAGTTAGTTACTGAAAGACAAAGAGCCCTTGTCAACATGAGGAGATTATGTCCTCTCTCTGACAGTCACATCCTTTCCAGATTTCCTATTGATTATTTCCCCAGCATGAAGAGGCAGGAAACAGGAATATCCTTTCATGGATGCGGTTGCCATCTTGACTGGTGTGGTTAGCAGTAAGTCCATTAGCATTAATACTCTCCCTAAGAAGCTTTGGATAAGTAGCTTTAAAACTCTGGATGATCAACAAAGAACTAGATTTTCTTGGGAGAGGGTGAAATTTTTAGGAGAGATGTCAGGAAGGAAGCAGAGGTGCTGAGTCACAGAACATAAAATTGTTCCTGAAAATATAAAGGGATCCAGGGCTAATTGGAATAATTGCCAAGTTTCAGACAGCCGTGCTTTCCTGTTGACGCCATTTTCTTTTCTTCTGGCTTCATTGCCCTTATTAAACCTATTCCTCATGTGAGCAACCATGGGAGTGTGGCAGGCCAGTCTGAGTGTTGCAGATGTGCCTGAGGTAATACCAAATGATAAGGAGTTTTACCTGGTCACAGCCACCCCCTAGGATGAAAGCAACTTGAATCCCTAGAGTAGTGCTTCTCAAATTTTAACATACATGTGAATCACCTGGGGAATCTCTGTTAAAATGAGGATTCTGATTCAAGAAGTTGGGG
The DNA here is from genome assembly GCA_007922755.1 of Pedetes capensis. Classification (NCBI taxonomy): domain Eukaryota; kingdom Metazoa; phylum Chordata; class Mammalia; order Rodentia; family Pedetidae; genus Pedetes; species Pedetes capensis. The sequence goes on from VMDO01007866.1 coordinate 17,761, forward strand.
GTTAGGGGTGCATGGTCCTGGGACCACATGTTGAGTAACAGAGTGTTGTGACAGTGGTCTGCACCTTAGCATTACCTGTAAAAGTTTCTGTTTGTTTGTTTTAAGTAACAAGTGCTCCATCTCTGATTAACTAAACCAGAAATGGAGTGGGGATGCACATAGTGAGTGAAGCAAGTACTAATACTTTGTAAAAGTCCCAAAAGTTAAACTGTGCAAACATGCTTGAGACCCATTGATCTATTCTAATACTAGTGAAATAAAATCATTTTTATTTATCTGCCCCATTTTGCCAGCTGCTGAGTCTTCATAAGAGCTGCTAAATTCAGCTTCCAGCTCTTTGAAATTGTCAGCTGAACATTCAGCTTCTTATTCCTGATTATAATCTGTTCCTCTACCTTGTTTCCAGTTAAATTCAATCACATAAGTAATGATTAATTACCCAAGAAGTATCATGTAGTAGTTAGGAGAACCCAAATACCTACATTCTAGGAAAGCTGGATCATATTGAGAGTATTTAGAACATTAATATAAAGTACTAGAACTTATAGTGGTTACTTCCCAAACCAAAAGTTCTATGGTCCTGTATCCAGGAAGTAAAGTTCTCTAGTTTATCAGGAAAAATCTTTCTTAATTTGGTGGAACTTGATATTAGAAATTGCCATTGAGAACAATTAAAGTCTGCTCTTTCACTAATTTTGAAATATACAGCACATTATTATTAACTATAGTCACTATACTGGGCAACAGACCTCTACAATTTATTATTTCTCCTATTTAATTGGAACTTTGTATATTTTGACTATCTCCCAGTCTTCCATCACTATTACCACTCCACATGCCCTCTAATAACTACCCTACTCCATATATTTTTTAAGTTTGGCTTTTTTAGCTTCCAAATATAAATGGCATCATGCAGAATTTATTCGGTACTTGGTTTGTTTCCTTTAGTATAATGTCCTCCAGGTTCATTCCTGTTACAAATGACAGAATTTCCTTCTTTTTCAAGACTAAATAGCATCTCTTTGTATTTGTTGTTGTTGTTAGGTGCTGTCGAGTCGGGTCTGACTCATAGCTACCCTACATATGACAGAATGAAACACTCCCCAATTCTGTGCCAGGCACATGATCATTTTATGTTTAAGCCTATGTTGCAGACATTGCGCCAATTCACCTACTTGAGGGTCTTCCTTTTTGTTCATTGACCTGACACTCTCCCAAACATGATGTCCTTCTCCAGGTATTGGTCCCTCCTGACTACATGTCCAAAATACATCAGACACAGTCTAGCCATCCTAGCTTCCAAAGAGCACTTGTTGGCACTTCTTCTAGAACAGATATGTTGGTTTTTTGACTGTCCACGGTATATTCAGTATTTGTCTCCAGCACAATAGTTCCAAAGCATCAATTCTTCCCCTGTCTCACTTATTCAACATCCAGCTTTCACAAGCATATGATGTGACTGAAAATACCATGACATGAGTCAGGCTCACCTTCATCTTCAATGTCACATCTTTGCTTTTCAACACTTTAAAGAGGTCTTTTGCAAGAGCTTTGCCCAGTGCAATGCATCTTTTGATTTCTTAACTGCTGCTTCTGTGGGTGTTGATTGTAGAACCAAGTAAAGAAAAATCTGGGACATCAAACTTTCCTCCATTTGTCATGAAGTTGCTTACTGATCCCGTTGTAAACATTTTTGTTTTGTTGATGTCGAGGTGCAATCCATACTGAAGGCTGTATTCTTTGATCTTCATTAGTATATATTTCAAATCCTCTTCACTTTCAGCAAGCAGAGTTGTTTCACCTGCATAACGCAGGTAGTTAACAAATCTTCCTCCAATCAGCATGCTGCATTCTTCATAAAGTCCGTTTTCTTGGATTATTTGCTCAGCATAAAGGTAGAAGAGGTATGGTGAAAGGATTCAGCCCTAATACACACCTTTCTTGACCTTAAACCAGGCAGTATTTCTTTGTTCTGTTGGAATGACTACCTCCTGGTCCATGTACAGATTCCTTATGAGTACAATTAAGTGCTCTGGTTTTCCCATTATTTGCATGTTATCCATAATTTATTGTGATCCACATAGTCAAATGTTTTTGCATAGCCAATAAAACATAGACAGAGATCTTTCTGATATTCTCTGCCTTGGGCTAATATCCATCTGACTTCAACAATGATGTCCCTGGTTCCACACCCTCTTCTGAATCCACCTTGATTTTCTGACATTTACCTATGTACTGCTACAGTAGCCTTTGAATGATCTTTAGCAAAATTTTACTTGCTTGTGTTATGAAGGATATCATTCAATAATTTCCACATTTGATTGGATCCCCTTTCTTGGGAATATGCAAATAGAAATCTCTTCCAATTAGTTGGCCAGGTAGCTGTTTTCCCAGTCTCTTGGCATAAAGAAGTTAATACTTCCAGTGCTGTTAATACCTCTGTTTGTTGAAATATCTATATTGGTATTCCATCAATTCCTGGACCTTGGGGTTTGCCAATTCCTTCAAGGCAGCTTCCACTTCAACCTTCAGTACCATTCATTCCTGATCATATGCAACCTCTTGAAATGATTGGTGATCCACCAATTCTTTTTGGTGTGATGATTCTGTATATTCCTTCCATCTTCTTTTGATGTTTCCTGTGTCATTTAATATTTTCCATGTAGAATCTTTCACTATTGCCACTTGAGGCTTGAATTTTTCTTCAATTACTTAAACTTGAAAAATACAGAGCATGTTCATCCCTTTTGGTTTTCTGTCTCCAGCTCGTTGCACATCATTATAATATTTAATTTTGTCTTCTCAAGAACCCTTTGAAATCTTTAGTTCTTTAACCTCATCATGTCTTCCTTTTAATTTACTTGCTGGACATTCAAGGACAAGTTTCAGAGTGTCTTTTGACATGTAATTTTATCTTTTTTTTCCTGTCTTTTTAATAGCCTTTTGCTTTCCTCATGAATGATGTCTTTGATGTCATGCCATAAATAATCTGATCTCCCATCATCAGTGTCTAACACATCAAACCTTTTCTTGAGGTGGTCTCTGAACTCAGGTGGAATATACTCAAGGTCATACCTTGGCTCTAATATACTTGTTCTAATTTTCTTTGGTTTCAGTTTGAGCCTGCATATGAGCAGTTGATGGTCTGATCCACAATCAGAATCTGGTCTTGTTCTGATTTTTGATATTGAGCTTTTCCATCATCTCTTTCCACAAATGTAGTCAATTTGGTTCCTGTACGTTCCATTTGGTGACTTCCATGTGTACAGTCACCATTTATGTTGGTGAAAAAAGATGTATTTGCAATGAAATCACCATTGGTCTGACAAAATTCTATCATGCAATCTCCAGGCCATATTTTCCAACTACCGAGCCTTCTTCTTTGTTTCCAACTATTGCATCCCAGTCACCAGTAATTATTAGTATATGTTGATTGCATGTTTGATCTATGTCAGATAGCAGAGGCTGATAAAAATCTTCCCTAACTTCATTTATAGCCTTAGTGTTGGGTGCATAAAGTTGAATAATAGTTATATTAACTAACTTTCTTTGTAGGCATACAGATATCATTCTATCACTGACAGCATTGTACTTCAGGACAGATAGTGAGATGACTTCTTTGATGATCAATGCAACCCCATTTCTCTTTAATCTGTCCTCCTGGCATTATAGACCACATGATTATCTGATTCAAATTGGCCCATGCCAGTCCACTAATTAGCTTTACTTAGTCATTCCACATGTAAACATATGTCAAAACATCACATTATACCTCATAAATATATGGTTATTATTTATCAATGAAAATTTTTAAAAAGCAATTAACCCCAAATCAAAGTACCCAAACTGAGTTGACATTAGGATAGCTCAACAGTTGAAGAAGAGTTTTTAAGTTTAGATCTGAGAGACTGAGGTGTGCAGGGATTATAGGACACACTTGTCATAAAGGGAAAAAAGATTGGGTAACTAAGTGAACAATGTGAGCATTTTAAAAATAGAGACAATTCAAAAATATTCAAAACTATGAATCAGAATTACTGAATCCTGTGTGCTTTTCCTCTAGTAAGGCGTAAATGAACCCAGTCAATTTCTTATTGGTTCACTGACCTTTCTAGAAACTAAAAATGAAAGTATCCTATGTTAATTTTTAATTGACCTTTCCTAGATACCAGTGGTATACAGCTGGCCAGCATAGACTACCCCTCTTCACCCCAAGAAGGACTATTCAGTTATGCCAGGGGTTTTCAGTGGACTGAATTTTTTAACAGAATTATATCAGCTTTGTAATTTTCATTTTTCCACTTGTGGTTCTATAATCTGCCATCTCAAATTGAATGTCTTCCATCCACCAAGACATTCAGCTTGCCAGATAAATGTAGCCACCAGCATATTTTAATTCCAGAACACTGGCATTTATTTATTGGTAAAATTATTTATGTGTTCATACATTCTTTAAGACAGATAGATGATAGATAGGTAGACAAATAGATAGATAGATAGATAGATAGATAGATAGATAGATAGATAGATAAGAAATTTAGACACATAGTGCTGACAATCACTATTTCCCTTTTCTCTTTACTTTCCTGGATAGGTAAAAGGATTTATATCCATCAAACATCTTCAGTAGAAAGAAGTGAGATTTTATGGATAACAATGTGTAATCAAATCATTTGTCCTCCTAATATTTCCAGCAGAGTTCTTGCCCTAATTTGTCTTGGTATCCATTATAGCATTTACCCATTAACACTTATGAGCTATAATCTGGATCACCAGGAGTTGCTTTCTGGAGAAGGGAAGTAAAATATTTCTTTCCAGACAATATATTTTGTGTCCTCACTAATATAGCTATACAGTAATAAGAATATACAGTGTTGAATATGGTCAGGTAGTGGTTAAAATATCAAGTAATCCTAAATTTTAGTCATTAGTAGTCCTCACTGTATTTGAAACCACCATTACCAGCACAATATATTAGTAGGAAATCAATGCATCCTGAGTATCTCCACATTTATGCTACAAAAAGCCATATACATGGTAGGATTTTTTGCTCTTCAAAGATAAACATAATTTAGGAAGAAAAGTATAAACATAGAAAAATATGGAAATTAATGCAAGTAAAACCTTTTAAAGTGGATGATAGGAACTGAGACTTTCTGCCAATGACATAAAATTCCAAAAATTGTGCAAAGTATTGTGGGAGAAGCACACTATTAATCAAAAATGCCAATGTATCTTCCAGGCTGATAGGTAACAAGTGAGTACTGACCTAAATTTTACTGAAGAACATTTTAAAAGCATTAAGCATATGCTGTTTACTTCATTGATGTAATAAATATAAACATGCTTTGAGTTCACAGTAAATTCAAAGTACAGACTTTAAATAATTCTAACATTTTAAAGCAAATTGATTAATCACTAAAATACATTAGAAGAAACTGTTTCAGCAAATTTTTTGTGAAAAAGATCTTTTAGTCAAATTCAGTTCCTCCATTTCTACCCACTGCATGTGTAATTCATGAACCTTTAAACAGTATGAGATTATAGATAGCTAAACTGACATTTGTACTTTCACTTAGCAGCCTGAATAATGGCCACACTCTAAGCTTTTTAAATGTTAAAGCAATCATTGCTTTGAATTCATCTTGTGATGTCATTGCCACTAGCAACTGACATAATAAATTTGAAGTATATGAAGGCTTGAAAAGAATATTAGATATATGTCTCATTTTAAATACATAACAATTAAATGATGTACAACAAGTATGCTTTGATCCATCTATTAATGAAATGCTCTTTAAAAGTGCGATATATCATTGCTATTTTTGTACTTCTGAGCTAGCAAAGATTTTCTATTTCAGTGTGTTGTGATATTTGTCTAGAGCCAGAAAGAGCACTGTTACTGTATGCATAATAAGAGATTTAATGAATGTATACTTGAACAATAGCTACATTTGCAGTCCATGAACAGGACAACAAAGGCATACACATTATTTGTATGATACCAGGTCAGAAGTGGTAGATCTCAGTCACAGATCGGAAGGGTAATAGTCATTAATTAGTCCATGCATGGGGTTTTGTTTTTGAAAGTGGTGTGTGTGTGTTTGTGTGTGTGTGCTTAGTTTAGAAAGTGAACATTTTCATAAGTGGGACTCTTTTTACCAGTTAAATGGGGCTACCCATGTAGTCAGTCAGGATTCTTTGAGTGGACTCACTTGTTTTTGTTGTGCAGATGGGCAAAAGCCAGATATTTCAATGAGAACTATGATAGGTGGATTTCCATTATCATTGGAGAAATTTGCTGGACAATTGTTGTTATTAGGTGCCATTGAGTTGAATCTGACTCATAGTGCCCTTCAAAGGGTTTTCCATGGCTGATTGTTTCAGGATTGTTTCAGGAGTGGATTGCCAGGTCCTTCTCCAGTTTTTGCAATGCTGGGGATCAAATCCAGGTCCTCAGAGAGTACAGAGCAGCACTCTACCAAATGACATTTCCTCCTTCCCTACCCACACAGGCCTGAGCAGGAAATGTGAGCACAGTAGTTCCTTGCATGGTCTAGGTTTCCATTATCAGGTAAATATACCACTAGACTTGCCTTATGTATATTTTTATGTGCCCAATAGTAATGAGTATGGGGGGATGTTAAGAAAAATATTTTTTAAACAAAGTTCAAAGATGCTCTTGCACTATGAGATTATTCTATGGCATGCTCTATTATGTCATATTCTAAACATTTTAAGCAAATAAGATGAAATTGTTAAAGCATGGAAACAATTTCTATTAGTCAACATTACTGGAGCAGAAAAACAAAACCAAACAATGTTACAGAGGAAAAGTTTTACTGGAAGCCCACAGTTATAGGATCAGCCTGTAATGGTGGCAGGAAAGGTAATATCAGTCCATAATGGTGGCAGGAAAGGCATGGCAATAGCAAAAGCAGGGCCTGTGGCAGAGGATTTCACAGTAAGGAGGCAGAGTACTTCCTGGAATTACTGGTCTGGGTGAAAAATCCTCCAAAGACCTGCCTCCAGGGAGGCACTTCTGCAAAGCAAGAATTCCACCTTCTTACATTCCATGACCTCCATAAAGAATGCCGTCAACTGGGGACCAACTGGGCACTCATGACCTTTGGGGGTCATTCCGATTTAAACTATACAACAGTAGAATTAGCCATACAAAACTGTAAAGTTTTCTTTAAAAAAGACACAAACATTTTCCAAAGCTAAACTTGGATACAGATGATCCTTCATTGCCAAACTTCTTACCCCATATTTGATATTCCTCAATTGGCAAATGTTCAATTACAATCCAGAAATCTCATCCATCCTCTCACGCTCAGTCATTGCACACTTTGATCTTCCAACTTTTTGATGTAAAATCTTAAAAAGGGTGGAAATTCAATTATTTTTAGCTTTAAATTGTTTTATTTTATTTTGCAGTACTTGGGGATTGAATCTCTCTCTCCTTCCTGGCTGCCATGATGTGAGGTTTACTACTTCACCATGCCATCTCCACCATGACGAGACCTGTGAAACCCTGCGCTGAAGCAAACCTTTCCTCTTTTAAATTGCTTCTCCTGAGATTTTTTTCACAACAAAAACTTGACAAATATATCACCAGTGAAAGTATATGAGTATATCTCCTCTCTGTGGGAAATATCTTTTAAAGTATATGTAGCTCACTGTTTTATGTAGAAAGAAAATAATTCATTCTCTCTTTCATTTATAATAGAAAACATCTATTAAACCCTACCTATATGCCAGGCTCTGTGGTATCAATTCTATATTTGTCTTATTTATTCCCCAAAACAATTCCTTTGAGATAAAAAAGATTATCTTCACATTCAGATGAAGAGTTTCTGGCAGAGAGCATTAAATAATTTTCACAGAGTCACAAAGCTGTATGAGGTGTCAGGATTCATTGATGTCTCTAGGACCAAAGTGTATTCTCTTAATGATGATTCTAGCCTCCAAAAGGATAGTAGAAAGAGACATTTTTAATCTCATAATGTTTTTGAACCATGTCTCTTACTACTTCTGTGACAGTAGACAAATTCTTTAAGCCCTCTGAGTTTCAGTTTCTTCACATATAAAATGAGATATAGTGATACATAATGTTCATTATAGTTTCCAAATATAGTTGGGTTTTAATCAATAAATTTACTTTTTGTTCTCTTGCTATTATAAATTTAAAATAATTTATCATAGATCTAAATATTTTACTATGCCATTGTTTTTCATTAAGTCTCTCCAGTCTCTTGTGTTGTATTGATATTTAAACTGGCAGAATAATTCTAGTATAAATTTTGGTCAGATTAGTAAAGTTGATAATATAATCATGACAGACAAAAGAATATTAACTAAGAAAACACACAACCTGAGAAATATACTGCACTTATTAATTAGAATAAATGCTTCATTTAGAATAATTCTATGAAACATGATCAGCACAAGCATAGACAAGTTTTCCTTCATGTATTTTTCAATCTCATTCAAGTGTGAATATACATGTGAAAGGATATTATCTGTTTGTATCATGACTCATTCCACACAAGATTTAAGGATAATTACAACAGACCATATATAATAAAATTATGATAAAAGTAGACTATGGAAAAGTATTAAAGCTTATGTAAGCTTAGCCAGAAATTCAAGACCATAAGAAAACAAAACATTAGGGAGTAGAGGACAATGTAAACACAATAATAGAATTTCAAGTTTGTCCTTGTTTATTGTAGCCACTAAAGACAGATCAAGTGTGTAATGTACATTATTTTTCTTAAATGAGGAGAAAGAAAAAGGAAAGTAGGAGCAGGGAACTTTTACAACTGGTTAGAAAAAATTTTTAAAAATTCCCAGCACTAAATTATATTTTTAAAAATTTTAGCAAAAATGTTATAAAAGAAGCATTGATTCATGTAACCAATAATGTCTTTGATAAGATTTCTACAGCTGTTTAGGTGAAGGGCTGAGTATGTGTGAATTTGGTACCCCAGCATGTCAGTATGTTTATTTCTATTTGAACACGTATGTTCATGAACTTCAGAGTGTCATGCATGAGTTTATATGTGACAGGAAAACCATAGGGAAATTCAGTACAATAGTCTTTATGCTATATAACCTTCAAGGCATATATCTGTGTTTAATTCGTATTTTGCCTCTATTAGCATTTGAAATCATTTACAATCTCAGTGAAAAGAATGGTTACATGACAATCCAAACTGGCATTAGAGTATCCCAAAGCTCATTACTTCTTAATAACCAGCTCATATCTGCTTAATTTGATTACATAATCATGAAGATTAATTGAATGATTTTGCACAGTAAGACATCAGAATCAGGAAAAATCTACTAAACAAGAATGACATTTAGAAGGTACCAACACTTCAAACTGAAATCAAAATTACTCACTGATGGTCTTCTCTCTCTGCACACAGGTTCTACATAGTTTTCACTAACCTTCCTTTGCAGCAAAATAGAAGTCAAATGCAAGTTGCAGTTTGTTTAACCACCAGAAAGCACATATATATGTGTGTATATATATGTGTGTATGTGTGTATTATATATGGTTTTGTTTTTGAAAGTGGTGTGTTTGTTTGTGTGTATTTAGTTTAGAAAGTGAACATTTTCACAAGTGATACTCTTTTTACCTGCTAAATGGGGCTACCCATTTAGTCAGTCAGGATTCTTTGAGTGAATTTACTTGTTTTGCTGTGCAGATGGGCAATAGCCAGACATTTCAAAGAGAACTATGATAGGTGCATTTCAAAAGTCATGTGCCTGCATTTTCTCTTTTGGTCTCATCATCGTTATTTGTAATATATATACATGAATATATAAAAATATTATTTATATATATATACACGAATATATATATTATTTATATCTATATGAATTCATCATTTATAATTCCCTGACTCAAATTGAACATTGATTCTACTTCATTTTTATTTGTTCAACCAACAAATATGTATTGAGCATATACTATGTACAAGGTTGTGTATAGGACAATAAATAAGATGTAATACCTCTATCAAGTCTCATGAAAGATGAAATAAAAACAGAATATTTCAGTACAATGTAACTATGTTTGGTGGGATAAGAGAAAATATTGGGAGGGCTCCACCACTAGCACCAGAAAACAGTGAAGGCTACCTGCAATTTAATTGGAACCCCTATGGATAACTACTGTGTAATCAAGATGAAAATGTCAGGAAAAATGTTCTAGATAGAGGAAACAACACACCCAAATGTAAAACACTTTGAGCACTTCAAAGGGATGAAAGCATCAAATGACAGGAAGAGAGTGTTAAGAGACAAGAAAAGAATACAAAGCAAGGGCCAGATCATGAAGGGACTTAGATTTTTATCCTGATTGGCTTTATTGGAGCTATTAAAGGACTTTTTACTTAAAGAGTAAAAAAAAAAAAAAATCTCATTTGAGACCAATCACTATTATTTCTTTATGGGAAAGTAAGTATAAGAAATTGGGGCAGCTTCCTTCCTAAAGCCATTTTTTTCCCCTTATTCTTTTTTTTTTTTTTTTTTTTTTTTTTTTTTTTTTTTTTTTTTTTTTTTTTTGAGGTACTGGGGACTGAACCCAGGGCCTTGTGCTTGCATGCTATGCAAGTGCTGGACCACTGAGCTGCACCCTCAGCCCATTTTTTAACTTTTTGAGACAGGGTCTCGCTGAATTAGGCAGACTGCCTCTGGTCTCAAACTTTTGATTCTCCTGCCTCTGCCTCCCAACCCGCTGGGATTATAGGCATGCATCACCTTGCCTGGCCCATTCTTTTTTGTTTGTTTGTTTGTTTGTTTGTTTAAACATAAATGAACTAACATAGAATATTTTTGTTCTGAGACACTCTTGCAGTTAGAAATTGCCATGTGACACAATTTTAATTAATCATTAGAAGGCAGAATGTCTTTAAGGAAAGACTTCTTTTCCTAAATAAAAAGGCAAACCTTCACAAGTACGTTTTGTGCCTTTTCCCTTTCTTCCTTCTTTCATCTTCTTTCTCGAGATACAGAGTGGACTCTGAGAATGCTAGAACCATCTTGAGTTCATGAAGAAAAAAATACAAATAATGATGATGAGACCAAAAGAGAAAATACAGGCACATAACTCTTGATATACTATTGACATTTCAGGAAAGAATAGGGAAGGCTAGCTGGTTATGCAAAAGTAGCAGGAGCTATCACAGAGGAAGGAGGAAGGGTTGTGGATGTTGGTATTGTTCAGATCAAGAGAAAAAAGCATTCAAGAAAGAGGGAATGGTGAACAACTTGAAAAGCTACCCACATTGAGAAATGTCATGATCAGGGATCCTTAGATAACACTGAAAGCACCTTCTTATTTTTTCAGCAGCTATCTAAACTTCCCTCATGATCCCTTACCTTACTGAAAAATGAGGAAGCTTGGACTTTCCAGTAAATGACAATGCCAATTCTGGTTTAAAATTTCTTCTTAATTCTGTCATGCAAATGCACTTTCAAAGAAAATCTCTGGGTTTTCATGTTACTCCCTTCTTCACCTTTATGCCCCTAGACCTACAGGATATGGGAATATACAAAAGCTTAAGGATCCTCAAAATGGAAGAGAAAAAGGAGCCTTGGACTCATACTTCTGTGCTGTTGTCTTTGCAGTGAGGACCCTGTTTATTCTTCACTAGTACTGGTTATTGGCAAGGTACTACTGGTGGCAAATGCACTTCCAGCCCACAACCAGCACCCATCACTGCTCAGAACCCGCAATAAAAACTTCTACTAATCACCAAGGTATGTCTGCTCAGTGGCAGGTTCTCCTTGTCCTTAGTGTTCATTTATGCCACCTTTCCAGCTATGCCCTCAGCTAATTGAAGTGTGTTTGGAATTTATGCATTGCCTACAGTTCTCTTGAGGCTGCAGCCCCTGCAGAGGAATAGTGTTTCTGATGCATGAATCTCCTCCAGGTTTTACGTAAAGAAAGCAGTCAACTTGTGTACTTTAATTCACCTCACACCTCTTCCAATGACTTCAGGTCCTATCATTACACTCTGGGGGTTTTCACTCTATCCCAAGCCTTTGATGTTCTGAGCCCCGCTCCACAAGAGGGAATAGAAAAAAAACAAAGACCTCAGAACCTAGAATCCTTCTACCTCTGCCTGTTTTATATGTTTCACTCTCTCTTTCTCCTTGAAAACAATTTTGCTTCCTCAGTGGTTATCCAACTTCAGCATGCATCAGATGACCTTATTGTTGTATTGTTAGATGCCATCAAATCAGGTCCTACTCATACCAACTCTATGTACAACAGAACAAAACACTCCCCGACTCTGTGCCAGGCATACTATCTTTTTATGTTTAAGTCCATTGTTGCAGACACTGTGTCAACCCATCTAATTGAGGGTCTTCTTTTTTTACTTGACCTGCCACTCTCTCAAACACAATGTCCTTCTTCAGGGATTGGTCCATTCTGATAATATGACCAAAACATGTGAGACACAGTCTACCCATCCTTGTTTACAAGAAGCACTCTGGTTGCTCTTCTTCTAGGACAGATCTATTGGTTCTTTTGGCAGTTCATGATATATTCAATATTCATCTCCAGTACCATAATTCTCAAAAGTACCAATTCTTCCCCTATCTCCCTTATTCAATGTCCAGGTTTCACAACCATATGAAGCAACTGAAAATATCATGGCGTGAGTCAGACACACCTTCAATGTGATATCTTTTACTTTGCAAAACTTTAAATAGGTCTTTTGTAACAGTGTTCCCCAATGCAATGCATTTTTTGATTTCTTGACTGCTGTTTCTCTGGGTGTTGATTATAGAAGATAACCTGGAGGGTTTATTAAATCCAGGTTGCTGGACTTCATCCCCTATAGTTTCTGATTCAGCAGATCTGGAGGAGATTCTGAGACTTTGCATCTTAACAAGCTCCCACATGATGATGTTGCTGGTTGTAAGGTCACACTTAGAGAGATACAGTCCTATAGCACTTTGCAGAGAGGGTGGAGAAGGAAAAATTGAATTAAGCCCCAAGGTATTTCAGTTTTATTATTTTTTCCTTTAATTTAGATTTAACTCTTGCATATAAGTGAGAACATATGGTATTTCTCTTTTTGAGTCTAGGATAATTCACTTAAAATGATACTCTCTAGTTTCATCCATTTGGCTACAAATGACATAATTCCATTCTTCTTTACTGCTCAGTAATATTCCATTGTGTATACATACCACAATTTTTCAATCCAATCCTCTGTTGATGGACATCTTGATTAATTCCACATCCTTACAATTATGAAAAGTGCTGCACAAAATACGGAAGTGCAGGTGTCCCTGTGGTATGATGACTTATCTTCTTTTGAATATATTCCAATAACTGGTATAGCTGGATCATATGGTAGCTCTATTGTTAGTTTTCTAAGGTACCTTCATATTGATTTCCAAAGTGACTAAACTAACTTAAGCCCCACCAGCTGTATAAAAGGGTTCCTTCTTCTTCACCAGCATCTATTGTTATTTGTTTTGTTAATCTTGGCCATTCTTCCTGGAGTGAGATGGAATCTCAGTGTTGTTTTGATTTGCATTTCCCTAATGGTTGGGGGTGCTGAGGTTTAGCTCAGTTGGTAGAGCACCACTCTGCAGTCTCTGAGGCCCTCGTTTCAAAGTTCAATCCCCAGCACCACAAGAACAGGAGAAGGACATGGCAACCCACTCCCAAAGCAATCCTGAAAAACCATCAGCCATTGAAAACCCTATGAGCATTGCTATGAGAGGGACCTGACTCCATGGCACCTAACAACAATGGTTAAGGATATTAAGTATTTTTTTCATGTGCTTATGGCCATTTGTACTTCTTCTTCTGAGAACCATCTGTTCGGTTTCATTACCCATTTATTCATTGGATTGGTTGTTATTTTGGTGTTTGATTTCTTAAGTCCTTAGTGTATTCTAGACATCAGTTCTTTGTCAGATATGTAGGATACAAAGATTTTCTCAAATTCTGTGGGTTCTCTCTTTACCCTCTTGTTTCTGTTGCTGTATGGAAGCTTTTAAATATTATGTGATCCTATTTGTCGATCCTTGGTTGAGTTTCCTGGGTAATTGGGTTCTTGTTAAGGAAGTATTTGCCTATGCAAATATATATGGGAGTGAGTTGCCTATCTTTTCTTCTAGTAGTTTTAAGATTTCTGGTTTTATGTTGAGGTCTCTGATCCATTTTGGGTTGATTTTTATATAGATTGAGAGCTATGGGTCTATTTTCACCCTTCTGTATATGGATATCCATGTTTCCCAGAACACACAAGCAAAATTTTGTTAAGATCATTCAAAAGCAACAGCTGGAACTGCTGGAAAATCAAGCTGGACTCAGAACAGGGCATGGAACCAGGGACATCATTGCTAATGTCACATGGATATTAGTCAAAAGTGGAGAATACCAAAAAGATGTCTATGTATGTTTTATTGACTATGCAACAGCACTTGACTATGGGAGCACAACACATTATAGATAATATTGTGAAGAATGGGAATACCAGAGCACCTAATTGTACTCATGAAGAATCTCTACATGGACCAGGAGGCAGTAGTTCCAACAGAATAATGAAACACTGCCTGGTTTCAAGGCAAGACAGTTGTCCATCAGGGCTGTGTCCTTTCACCACACCTTTTCAATCTCTATGCTGAGCAAATAATCTGAGAAACTAGACTTTATAAAGAAATATGCAGCATCTTGATTGGAGGAACTCTCATTATCAACTTGTATTATGCAGGTAGCACAACTCTGCTTTCTGCAAGTGAAGAGGTTTTGAAACATTCGATGATGAAGATCAAAGAAAACAGCCTTCAGTATGGATTGTGCCTCAACATCAACAAAACAAAAATCCTTACAACTGGATCAGTATGCACCCTCATGACAAATGGAGAAAAGATTGAGGTTGTCCAAGACTTTGTTTTCCTTGATTATACAATCAACACCAATGGAAGTAGCAGTCAAGAAATCAAAAGACACCTTGCATTGGGAAAAGCTGTTGCAAAAGACCTCTTTAAAGTGTTGCAAAGTAAAGATGTAACATTAAAGATGAAGATGCTCCTGACTCCTGTCATGATATTTTCAATTGCTTCATGTGGTTGTGAAAGGTGGAGATTGAACTAAAGAGAAAGAATTGATGCTTGTGAATTATGGTACTGGAGATTAATATCGAATATATCATGTTCTTGTTGTTGTTAGGTGCTGTCGAGTCGGTATCCAACTCATAGAGACCCTCATAGGGTTTTCAATGGCTGACTGTTTCAGGATTGCCTTGGGAGTGGATTGCCAATCCCTTCTCCCATTTATGTGCTGGGAATTGAACTTGGGACCTCAGAGACTGCAGCGCAGCACTCTACCAACTGAGTTAAGTCCCAGCCCGTACATCATATACTGCCAAAACAAAGAACAAATAGATCTGTACTAGCAGAAGTGCAACCAGAGTGCTCCTTGGAAACAAGGATGACTAGGCTTAGTCTTACATATTTGGACATATTATCAGGTGGGACCAATCAGTAGAGGACATCATGTTTAGGAGAGTGGAAGGTCAACAACAACAAAAAAAAGAAGACCCTCAGCTAGATGGATTGACACAGTGCTCGCAACAATGGATTTAAACAAACAAACAAAAATCATGTGTCTGGCACAGAGTTGGGGAATGTTTCATTCTTTTGTACATAGGGTCACTAGGAGTAGGACCCAACTTGATGGCACCTAACAACAACAATAATTTGTTGAAGAGGTTATCTTTTCTGCAATGTACATCATTAGCCCCTTTGTCAAATATCTGGTGGCTACAGTTGCTTGAGTGTTTATCTGAGTCTTCTGTTCTGTTCCTTTGATCTTCATGCCTGTTTTGTGCCAGTATCAAGCTGGTTTTGCCATGATGACCCTACAGTATAGTTTGAAATGGAATTTTGTGATACCTCTGCTGCTTAGGATTGTTTTGGTTATATGTGGTCTTTTGTGCATCCATACAAATTTTAGTATTGTTTTTTTCTATTTCTGCAAAATATATGATCAGAATTTTGATGGGGATTGCACTGAATCTGTAGAACACTTTTGGTGGTATCACCATTTTCACAATATTATTTCTTCTGATTCATGAGCAAGGGAGGTGCTTCCATCTTCTAGTGTGTTCTGCTATTTCTTTCTATAATGTTTTGAAGTTTTCATTGTAGATGTCTTTTGATTCTTTGGTTAAAATAATCCTAAACATTTAAATTTATGTTGGACAATTTTAAATGGGATTGTTCTTTTGATTTCCCTCTCTTCTTGTTCACTGTTGACATAAAGGAAGACTACTGTGTATTAATTTTTTATACTGTTGCTTTGCTGAAGAAGCTAATTAAGTATACGAATATTCAGTGGAGTTTTTAGGGTCCTTTAGATATAGGAGCATGTCATCTGCAAGGTGTCTCAGTTTTAAACCTGGAAAAGACAAACTCTCTAAACTGTGAAGAAAACTATTATTCTGGGTCTCCCATTATGGCTTTTGATATGGAACCTAAGGGATAACTAGAACTTAGGAATTAAAAATACATATTTTTTAAAACGGTTCAAAATATGCTCTCCATTACAGCAAGACAATAGGTCATTTGTGAGTTTGAGAGTTTCAGTAGAAAGAAAGTGAAAAATAGATTCCACTGAGATGACAAATGAGTGGGAAGCAAGGGAGTTAGTAGATAGTGAATATAAATGATCCTCTGAAAATTCTGGGGCTGGGATTTGGCTCAGTTGGTAGAGCGCTGCGCTGCAGTCTCTGAGGTCCCAAGTTCAATTCCCAGCACCGCAAAAATGGGAGAAGGGCCTGGCAATCCACTCCCAAGGCAATCCCGAAACAGTCAGCCATTGAAAACCCTATGAGGGTCGCTATGAGTCGGATACCGACTCGACGGCACCTAACAACAACAACTGAAAATTCTGTCTGTAAATGGGAGGAGAAAGAACTGACTTTTTTTCTTGAGGAAGTGGGAAATAGTGGAGACTTGAGCATGTTAGCATGTTGGTGTCTGTGACTAGCAGGAGGACTTGAAGATGCAGAAGAGAAGAGAGCTTAAAATTAAGGGTCTAAATTCCCAAGCCAGGCACCACAGTTGTATGCCTGCAATCCCAGTGATTCAGGAGGCTGAGGCAAGAAGATCATGAGTTTGAGGTCAGAAGCAGCCTTCAGGAACTTAGCCAGACTCAGTCTCAAAATAAAACATAAAAAGGGGGCTGAGGATGCAGCTCAGTGGTAGAGAATTTGCTTAGCATACATGAGGCAATGGATTCAACCTCTCATTTTTGCAAAAATAAAATAAAATAAAATGATCTAAATTCCCTAATAAAAGGAAAGTAAAGGGAAAACAAAACCCAGGAATGGTAACTGCATTGACAGGGGAGAGAGATTGTATTTATGATTACAGGAAGGACCATGAGTTTTTATTGGGAGTGAGGCCACTTAAGTTGAGTATATGAGGACAAGATAAGCAGGGTGTAGGGAGCTTTAGATGTCTGGAGAATATTTGCAATAGCCTTTCTGAAGAATAAAAATAGACTGACTACCAAAAGGCAGAAGGATTGGAATTTCAGTATCCATTATTAAGATTTTAATGTTTTTTTTGTGTGTGTGTGGGTGTGTGTGGGGGTGTGGGTGTGTGGGTGGGTGTGTGTGTCTACCCAAACTCTATTTGGTCTCATGTGTATTCCTAGGCATTTCTTTGTTTCAGAAATGGCCAGCCAGCCTTTGTCCCTCTAGAGTGGGGGCAAAGTGGCTTCCTGCTTTTGCTTATTTCTGAGTTCACTTATGATTTCAGATGGATTTTTCAATTCTTGCTAACCAATTCCCACATGAATTTCCCTTGTTTTAAAGACAACAGACATGTGTCCCATATCCCCACTGGATGCCTAAAATTTCAAATAGTATGAAGCTTTATATAGACCATAATTTTTCTCTACATATATACTTATCATAAAGATTAATATATAAATTGGATGCAGTAAGAGATTAATAGTAACGAATGATGAAATAACAATTATAGTAATATGCTATATAAAAGTTATTCAAAACTTATGAATGATGGGTATGATGAAGCATGCCTATAATCCTAGCACTTAGGAGGCTGAGGCAGGAGGATAGCAAGTTCAAGGCCATCCTAGCCTACGTAGTGAGTTTCAGGCCAGCTTGGGCTATATAGCGAGATCTTGTCAAAAAAAAAGTCCTCTTAGTAATCATTTATTTCTGAAATTTTCCACTTAATATTTTCAGACTATGGGTAATTATAGCCACAGAAAATGAAACCTCAGGTAAGGGGAGACTACTGTACTTAGATTGCTTTTTATTTTCTGTCTGGACCCTGACTCATACAACAGTGTACCCTTTGGTTGTGAGATCCACCAATGGAAGAGGACAATCAAAGTAGCTCCTAAGGTATGGCCAAGGAGGACTGGTGGTGAGACAAGGGGACAAGAGAAGTGATGGATGGCAAGGCACGTGATTACAGCATATATCTTACATTTCTTGTCTGGTTCAAGGACGCAATGCCCACCCTGTGTGAAACAAGAAAAGAGTCATTAACATCATGACACCACACAAGTTCTTCTCCATGTCTCAATGATTCAGAAATCAGGTATAAGTGTTTTTCTTAGAAAATGTACATGTGGGAATTGCTTAGAATTATTTTACATTGACCAGGCTTTGGACTTATGGCAAAAAAGAACTATTCTCACCAACATCCTCAGATTCATGAGTGATAGATAAAAGCTCATTTCCCCATCCACTATACTTACTTTAGGGGAGCAACAATAAACAAGGTTAGATGATTTACTTTTATCCAACTGAACAACCCTAAATCAGAAATCAGGTATGCTACTTCTCACTTTTAAAATATTAGGATTGCCTGGGATAATGGAGGATGCAGGACTCTAAATGACAACTCTCAACCCTATCTCAACTTCTCTTGGCTCCTGTGCAGCCTTTTGTTGGCTATAGAGTGTGTGTGTGTGTTTGTGTGCACGCACGCGTGCGCGCGTGCTTCTGGGGGCAGGATATTGAGTAATAAGTGAGAGAAAATGATATGTGTGAGATGATGATACCAGTCCAGTGTAGTTGGTTGTACAGCATATAATTATCTCAGACTGATAATGTGTGGATTTGTACATGAATTATATATTTTGAGGAAGAAAGAAAAACTCAAGAAGAGTGAAGAAAAGTTCCTTTTAAGATTTTTTCCAATAATAATAAAAAATCAATAGTATTAGGCATTGAATGCACAGATTTTTAATTAAAAATTTTTTGTGGTATTAGGGGGCTGAATCCAAGGCTTCAGGCATACTTTGCAAGTGCTCTACCACTGAGCTGCACCTCCAGGTCATTTTCAAAGTTTTATCTTGAGACAGGGTCTCATGAGGTTATGTATGCTGCCCTGGCCTCAAAATTACGATCCTCCTGACTCTGCCTCCCCAATCAACAGTATTATAGGTGTGAGCCACTGTGCTTGGCTCTAATTTTTTTAATCTAATGAAAAATTGAAAATAAAAGCAAACGTTTTACCTGAGCTTTGTCAATGAATTAGTATTTACTTAAAATTTTTCTGTGTTTTTCAGAGAATGATCTGGTTTTAAGATGCCAAAATCTGTCCTTTTACAAAATAATTCTCCCAGGGAAAGGTCAAACAATTAAACATAGTGCTATGTCTCTATGTCTCTTAGTTACTTTATATAGTGCCAAGTGCAATTTTAGGTCCAGTTTACCGAAATAATGTATCAAATATATCTCAATAAAATGTGTTCTTAGAAAAGAAAATAAACTTTTAAGACAGTGGATATATTAAACAGATAGCTCTGTGATTTTTCAACTTGAGGCATTCTGATAGTTGAAGGACCACCTTAGGTTTTTGCACTTATTTTCTACCATAATTAATTTGTATCCCCTTTTCTATAATTTTTTTCTCACAAAATCACTTAGGAAGTACACCATCGCAAAATTATTCTTTATTGTTAAACTTCTTTTTCCCTAATTTAACAGAGACCCTATCTATAATAATTGGCCAACACTTAACTCCATGAAGGATTTGCCCACCTACACCTGAAATACAGCAGATACACAAGGAAGGAAGCAGCTACAACTTAATAAAAATTTTGTTCTTAAATGTGTTTTCTTTTCCTTTTTTTTCCATTATTAGTAAATAATGATGGGGTACAGAGTAATACAGCATTACCTTTTTCCATTATGCATCCTTTACATCACTTCCAGGGACACTTTCATCAACCCACAAAGTTTATAGAGCCTTATGGTTAGTATGTAATAAAACTCAAGTGATTATTTGGGTTATATTCTCCTATTTTTCCAATGTACTCATGAAGTTGTGCTGTTTACATTGAGATCATCCTCTGCCTATCCATCCTTCCACATTGACTCTCCTCTCCATCCCATCTTCAATTTTCCCTTCCCTCTGCTATTTCATTCCTTCCTTCTTTCTACTCTTTATATTGTCCCTTCTATACTAAGTTTAATTATGCCTAAATGCCTTTCTCTTAGAAAATAAAACAAACAAACAGAAAGGTTGATTTCTGGCTGACGGTCAGGACAGAAATGAACACTTAACAAAGTATCAATCTTTCCTTGCCTACAGCCTTGGCACTGTGACATCAGATCTTGGAAGCTAAGCAGGGTTGGGCCTGGTTAGTGCTTGGATGGGAGACAGCCTGGGAACACCAGATACTGTTGATTTGGGAGAAGGATCTGGCAACCTACTCCCAAAAACCAATCTGCCATTGAAAAACCCTATGAGTAGGAGAGAAGCACTGACAGTAGTGTTTCACCCATTTTATGTGGAGTCACTAGGAATTGGACACCAACTCAGTGGCACTTACAATGACAATAGATGATTTAAAATGTACCAGGGGATGTATATATGTTACATGCAAATACTATGCCATTTTATGTAAGGAACTTGAGCATCTATGGATTTTGGTATCTGTAGCAGGAGGGGCTGGAAATGATCCCCCATGGATATCGATGACCAACTGTAACTTCTTCTGTAGTGGACACAAAAAGTACTTTTGATGTCTCCAAAATCTCTGTGAGTAAATAAGGTATATTTCTTTACATTTCTCAAAATCCAAATCCAACCTCTATTCTTTCACTTGTCAAATTTTTCACCAAACTTTCATTTCAGTCGTGGAAAACAGGAGATAAAAGGCACCTAAAATTGGACACTTCTGTATGATGAGAATACAAAATGAAGCTCTACAGGACTCCATTGTCAAGTACAAGCCAAGCTGATGCATAGATGGCATCTGGTTCCTTGGCAGGAAGCCCTGTGGTGTGGCTCAGGGATGTCAATCCTTTCAGTGATATTCTTATCAAGATACTTTGCATTTGTGTGACACTTCTTTTATTTGCAAGGGGACTTACAAAAATTTATTCACAATACTCTATAAAAATTTGAGCTATTATTTTTTCACATTATAGATGGAAAAATTATAAAAAGTAAAAAATTCACCTCGGGCCATGAACTGAATAAAACATTAAAATGTGACAATCCAGAGTACCAACTTTCTGCCAGCACTTAAACTTTTCTCCTAAGCATTCCCTTATCTTGCCAGGTGTCTCCAGAAATGCTTCAAAAAATGTTGTCTCTAGTGATCAACTACTGGACAAAAAAAGAGAGGAAGAAAGAAGGAAGGAAGGAAAGGAAGAAGAAATAATTGAACGAGTTAGAGGGAGAGAAAAAAAAAAAGTTGGAGGGAGAGAAAAGAAAAAAGAAAGGATGGAAAGAAGAAATAAGCCTTATTACAATTCCAATTTTTCCATCCAATACTTCTCTTTTAGTTACTTAGATACACTATTTTAATAACTGCTGTCCTTGAAATACTGAGTATCACTTCCTGAAAGGGTATTCCTATTGCCAGCTACCAAGAGAAAAGAGCAAATGCCTCCAATTTGTATGAGTAATAAAATTCCCTTTTTGTTCCAGGGACATACAGAGACAGAATAAAGTCAGTCATGTTGGGACTTTGTAGGCCCCAGGAATTCTTACTTTGCCTGTAACTCCTATGGAAATATAGTTTATATGTAATTGAAAGACTTGAGTTGGAGTTGACTAGTGATGTTCCATAAACATGATACTATTAATTTTATTAATTTTATTTTATAACTTCCTTTCCTTTTCTGTAATATTGTAACAATGTAATCATTTACTTTCTTTTCATTTCTTTGAAATTTTTGTTTTAAAATTGCACATATTTTCATAGGTCCTTAAAAAGTATATAGATCATCACAGACAGCTATCCCATTACAGAAGCATCAGAGCATTCTAAAAAGCAGGAAGGCCAAACTGGGCATGTCCCACAGCTGCAATCCCAGCAACTTGGGAGGCTAGGGCAGGAGAACTGCAAGTCTGAGGCCAAAGGCAAATTGCACAATTTAGTGAGACTCTTCTTTCTCAAAATAAAAAATTAGAAGAGGCTTGAGATGTAACGCAGTGGTAGAGTACTTGCTTAGCATGTGCAAGACCCTGGGTTCAATTCCCAGTACAAAAAAAAAAACCAAAAAACAAAAAACAAAAAAACCCAGCAGTATTAACATGCTTTATATATGAATAGAAATAAAGTTGGGGAGACATTGCTCAGTGATATAGTACTTGCTTAGCACTCACAAGTACCTGGATTCAGCTCCTAATACTGCAAAACAAACAAACACCACACTTACACACAACAAAAAACCCTTACAGATTTAAAATAATGTTGTTGGGTGTCACCCAGTCAGATCCAACTCACAGTGACCCTAAGTGCAACAGAAGAAAACACTCCCCAACACTGTGCCATGCACAGGATCTTTTTATGTTTGAGCCCAATGTTGTAGCCACTGTGTTTCTTCTCATTTTGAGCTGTGCCACATCAGCAAAAGAGGTCCCGGGGTTTTACTCCATTCCTGTCTTAAAGGTTGACTCTACTATGAGGAGGCAACTCTTTCCCAGTTGTTTCTTAAATGCCTTCCAGCCTGGGGGGCTCATTTTCTGGCACTATATTTGAAAGTACTAACCAGGCCCAACCCTGCTTAGCTTCCCATCTGGGGGGATCAGATGGCACTGTGGTACGGATGATGCAGGCCGGATTAGTACTTGGATGGGAGACGACCTGGGAATACCAGACGCTGCAAGCTTGGGAAAAGGACCTGGCAACCCACTCCTCCAAAACAATCAGCCATTGAAAAAGCTATGAATAGCAGAGAAACACTAACAACAGTGTTTTCCCTGGTGTACATAAGGTCGCTATGAGTCAGATACTGACTCCATGGAAACTAACAACAAATATTTGAAAGTGTTTCTCTGCTATTTAGAGAGTTTTCAATGTCTTTTAGCTTGTCATGCTGTGGGGGGCTTGAGTATTGCTGTGATGCTGAAAGCTATGCCACCTGTATTTCAGATACTAGCAGGGCCACCCATGGCAGACAGGTTTCACCTGAGCTTCCAGACTAAGACAGACCAGAAAGAAGGACCCAGCAGCCCACTCCCAAAACAAGTAACCATCGAATACCCTATGAATAGAGAGAAGCACTGTCTAATATAGTGTGGGAATATTTAAAACAATAGCAAACATTTATTATGCAGTTTCGATGGGTCAGAAATTCAGGACCTTAGCCAGCTGGTTCTGGCTCAGGTCTCCCATGAGGTTAGAGCAAGCATATCTCCAAGGCTTCAGTAATCTGAGGGTTGACTGGGGCGGAAGGACCCATGCGATGGTTGGCACACATGGCTGATGAGCCCTGCCAGCACTGGGGAACCTCAATTCCCCTCCACATGGACTTCTTCACAGACTTCTTGAGCATCCTCGTAACACAGCGGCTGAGCTACCCCCAGGCCAGATGATCAGAGAGAGAGCAGTGATGGTGTCATTTAGAACTAGCACTGGAAGTCACATACAGTCACTCTCACCATATTCTATTGATTTAAAATGAGTCACTGGCTATAATAAACAGCCCAAGCTCAAGGGGAAGGAATTAGTCTACACTTTTTGAAGAAAGCATCAACAAATGATTTATGGACAGATTTTAACTGCCATGGGAGATTATGTAAGAATTCCAAAAGCGTTGTTCCTAATGAAGATAATGCTGAAAGAGTGTCTAAGAATTATCATTTATTTTTGTGAGCAAACACAAATCTGCCTGAGAGAGCCAAAAATTTCAGTTAGAATAGAAGTATTCGTTCTTAAATATGCACATATGCTTAAGAATGCAAAGTCTTCCTTTAAAAATCACACAAAGCTCAACTCTTTGGTGACTTAAACATTGTTATTTTTCAATAATTTATATTCATTGATCAGCCTAACAGTTTGACACTTTATTTATGGGCCACTGTGATGGATCACATTTGTTCCAAAGTAAACAAATTCTTAGTTTAGATCATTAGAGTGAAAGCCCAAGTTTGATTATATTTTCTTTTATACTATCAGAATATTTCACTTTGGGGGGTATATTTGTTATCTTTTGTTACCAAAAAATTAAACACAAGACTTGAGTGGATTGTGCTGTATATCAAAAAATCTAAAACATAGTTGATAATATTAAAATTCCTTTAAATAAGTAGACTCTGAAATATATGGATTTCTATTTGTATATATGTGTTAAAAGCTTTTTGTATTTTCTGTAAAAACAGCAAAGATTCTAACTTATGATTGTGACAATGTCAAATATATAATATTTGTATGAGGGAAGGAAGGAGTATGTGTAGAGAGAGAAAAAGTGAGAGAGTATGTATGCTTTATTCATCCATGCTTTGGATGTCACATGAAATTTATTTAACCCACTGGCCTCTGGTAGTTGAACTTCCACCAAAGTGCATAAATCAGAAAGGCATTGACAAATGCAAAATAAAATTCACCATGTCCATAATTATATCATACACATAAAATGTAACCCTTTGCAAACATATTATTGAGGCTGGTCTAGGTTCTATAAGATTCATAACTTTTTAGCCTTTCAGTTTTGAAGGAATGAACTTACCTTCCTATGTTTTTGGGTTAGTGAAGATCATCTTTCTAATATCGTAATATGTGGGCCATACCTGAATGCAAAAGCTCTCTAGTGCCCATGAAGTGCCATGACTTAAATATGCATAATTGAAGGCCAAACGTGACATTAAAATATCTTTATGCTTCAGATTGAAAACTATAATGTTAAATACAGATTTAATTTCTTTTTTCCACCTTTTCTTCTTTCTTTTATCCATAGCCTATAAAAGTATGGGGAAATACTTTATTGAGGTTTATGTGCCAGAAGTAGACATACTTTTTGCCTTAAAAATGCTTTGACAAATTACCTGTTATCTCTGTGTACATTCTTGTGCCAGGTTCCCGCAAGGACTCATCGATAGCAAATGCCAAATAATCTTTTGAAATGTTAATAATTAAGAGATTATATATTTATACACACATACATGATTATATATATTATACACAAAGAGATAAGGCAGAAAAGATCTAACCGAGTCTTTAATATTATTTTTTATCCAAATATGTCATTACATGCTTCTTTACTGATGTGACACATTAAACTGATTTTATTCTAACTCAAGTCATCTAAATCAATGAATACTACTACACGAAGTGCTGGGAAATGTGGAGATAATAAAATGTGATTATCAAGGCAGTGGGTCCCGCCACTACCTTTGACAGCAATAATTAACCCTTATCTTACATGAGCTGATGCTCATCAGAATGCCATACACAGGCAAAGCTGTGAATAGAACTGTTTAATACATGTGAAAACTGAGGTGTAAAGGTCAGTGGCATGTCTGAAGTTGACAAGGAAAGTTAAAAACAGGGCCTTTCATTCCTGATGCTTGATTTTGAATTTAGGCACCTTGGTCTAGGTTTCACAAGTAACTTCAGTGCCAAATGCCAAATTTCCACAACAAAACATAAGGAAGAACTGACTCAAACAACGAAGCCATATGGCTCTGTGTGTGTGACTCTGTGTGTGTGTGTTACTCTGTGTGTGTGTGAGAAACTGTGTGTGTGTGTGTGTGTGTGTGTGTGTGTGTGTGTGGTGTGTTGCCACATCCAGCTCCTAGATTTCAAATGAAAGTTCAAGGTCTACATAACGGATCTGCATGAATCCGAAATCTATTTCTGGAGAAACAAAGAGCAAAGCACTTGCATCTTTTCCTCATTCAAGAACACAACTCTCAGCAAAATGCAGTCATGTCTGCTGAGGGAGATTAGGGTACTGGCAACAGTTTGGGCAATCTGTCACCAATAAAATATATTGCCCTCTGGAGTAGTTTAAGAGTAATAAACAGGGTTAAAGTTAAAGTCTCAAAGGAAAGTACTTAAACGCTTTTGAGCATTTAATTAGGGTTCTTTTTTTTCAGCTACAAAAATAACAATATTTACTCACTGGACCTATTTCACCACTTGGTTTAAATTCTGTTGGGCAAGGGAGTGGGGGAGGTGGTGAGAATGTATCTGGGGGCCAAATGCTTGCTTATGTTAAATAGAAAAAAACACCCAGAATGACTCCTTTTCAACCATTGTTGAGGTCATGGTAGAATAACCTTAAAATACCTGACAGCTCTGGCTGTACCCGCTCTAGGAGAGATTGGGAGCAGTTCAAAAGAGAACCTGAGTGACTCTGGGAAACACAATTCCTTCTCTTCCTGAGAGAGTCAGCTCCAGAGAAGGCAGGAACTTTTCTGTCTTATTGATTGACGTGTGCCCTGTGACTTAGGTGGATCTAGCATATAGAGATACCTGATAAGTATTTGCTAAAGTCCTACAAAAATGGTATCTCACCAGATCCCAAGAGGAAAAACCCCAGACCAAGTTCCAGGCTGAGAAAGGGATTAAACACAGAAAAAGCAAAATCAGAAGTTACTGACTTCAAGTTATTTAGTAGCAGTAGGAAAAGACCTTTGTCTTTTAAAAACTGCCTCCCATGGCCAGCTATAAAATCTATGATTTTAAAATTATGGGCTAAATACCTATTAAAATCCTAGTATATATGGATAAAATGACACAGTGTGTCTAAAAACCATTTGTATTTCTGTGTAAGTTATCTTTAATATGCTTTCCCATTGCAGATCACTATAAGTCAGATCTGACTCAACGGTAACTGACAAGAACAATTGCAGACAGAGAAACAGAGAAGATTCAGTTTTATTTATTTCTTGCCATTTCTTAAAAATTTTGCTCAGGCTGCCTCTGTCCTTGAATTTTTGATCTTCCCACTTCTGCCTCCCTAATGACTGGGATTACAGGAGTGCAGCACCACATGTTTAAACCCCAGCTCCTCTGAGAAGTTTCTCCTACCCCCTTATTCACTCCATTCAAGCTCTAGTAGGTTGAATTATAATTGCCAATTTATGTGTTTGTCTGCCCTACCAAGCAGTAATGTTTCAAGAGCAGAGGCTATGTTGTTTATTGCTGCATTCCTAAGAATTAAAATTGTGCCTGGCATATTTTGATGCTAATTAACTATTTAATAAATAAATAAATATTGAATAAGAAGTCATATCTCTGGATAAAATGTTCTACTCATGGAAAATGAAAGGAGATGGAAATAAAAACAGAAAAAAATTACAAAATTTACAGCAATGCCTTGACCCATCTGTAGAGAGTAAAACTATAGTGGAAGCTCTTGGAATTCAGGGGCACAGTAGCTGATGCCCAAGCCTTGTACAGTTCTTAGGCTAATTTTGAGAGAAACATCTGAAGGAGGCTCTATTCAAATGCAAATTAGGCTTTATCCAACAAGAAAAACACAATGTCACAGGCAACAGGAGCAGAGAGGAAATTATTTCCCTATGTGGTCTGGATCCTACCTCCAGTATGGCACTGTGTTCAGCACTATGGGTATGCAGACGAATAAGACATTATTGCTGTCCCTGTTTAATTTATTAAACAATATTAGCATAACACTGTACCCTTGAGGCCTGGTGCTAGTGGAGGTAGGAGAGAGGCTTCTACTTTTGGTTAGACAAGCTCTAGTTAGAATTACAGTCCGGAAAGAGTTCAGAAGGATGTTATCTTTGTTAGGTGCCATGGAGTCTGTGTCCAACTCATGGCAGCCCTACATACAACAGATGAAACTCTGTTGTCAGTGCTTCTCTGCTATTCATAGGGTTTTCAGTGGCAGATTCTTTTTTGGGAGTGGGTTGCTGGGTCCTTCTCCCAAGCCTACAGTACCTGGTGTTCCCAGGTGGTCTCCCATGCAAGTACTAACCAGGTCCAACCCTGCTTAGCTTCTGAGACCTGACTAGGATCAGACACCACAGTGGTATGGCTGAAGGCCAGGTGTTGTCTTTAGCTCTGCTGTAAGGTTTTATTTTTTGTCTCTTTCCTACATTTTCAATTGGGCTTATTTTATGTGCCTAGTGCTCATCCAACTCAGTTCCATTTGTGGTATCCTAGTTACCCCAGGAAATGCACTCTAATACACTTAGTATACTTATTCCTTCGGTGGGTGTACTTCTCTGATAGGGATGGATGTTGATTACAAGTTGTCTTTGTTTTGTAGAGTTGCCATAATGAAGTACCACAGGCTAGATGGCTTAAACAGTGGAAACTTATGCTCTCACATTACTAGAGGCTACAAATCTGAAATCAACCCTTTGCTCCCTCCAAAAACTCTAGAAAAATAGTCCTTCCTTGCTTCCTTTAACTTCTAGTAGTTGCCAAGAATCTACTCCAATCTCTGCCTTTTCGCCACATGGTGCTCTGGTCTTTTGCCCTCTATCTCTGTGTCTCTGTCTAAATTTCCCTCTTCTTATAAAGACTCTAGTCCTATTGGATTTAAGGCCCACTCTGTTCCAGTATGACCTGATCTTGATTATGTCTGCAAATATATTATTGCCAAATAAGATCATACTTCCAAATTCTTAGTGGATACAAATTTGGGGAATAGGGCCCTTAATTCAATTAAGTACACTGGAGAAACAACCTTAGGAAGTAATCTGTGCTTATTTGTTGGTGGGCACAATTTATAAGATTTTGTGTTATATTGTAGGGTATCTTTGTCACTAAATGAGGGAGAAATGTTGAATATTTCAGACAGTTACTAACTCCCGAGCAGGCAAATCTTGGAGACTATGCCTTTTAACATCTGTCAAATTACACTACAAGAGGCTGATGGATGATGAAAATGGATTTAAAATTTTATTGTTCAACTTTTATTGTTTACTTCTTTGTCTCCAAATCAATTGATTCAAATGTTCATGTAGGTTTGTGTTGTAGGAAAGCCAGGTAGTTTAAATGGTGAATATGACAGACTACAGAGCCCAGGCACAAATCTAACCTTCATCACCTATATTAGACCATTGACTCTCTATGCCTCAGTTTGCTCATCTGCAAAATGAAGAAAATGATGCTATCTCTTTTCATTGGTAGAGTCAAAATATGTGCGCACTCGTGCACGCGCATGCATGCACGCGTGCACACACACACACACAAACACACACACACAATACTTTTTTTTAAATGCCTGGAAAACAAGAAGCACTCTCTAAAAGTCAGCAAAGACTAGTAGACCATTTCAAGGGGAATATCATGTTGAGATCACATGTAACCATTAATACCCATGTGTTAGTTCTAAGTTACTTGTTTTCAAATGTCTCTTTAATTAAAAGGTAATTTTGTTACTAATCATTAATTTGGGCAAAAGATGGATTTGCTATTATTATATATCCAACAGCTGAGTAGAGAATGCTATTTTAGATTGAGATAGTTAAACTTTTTTGGTTTCCATGGAGATTATCTACTGAATAGTTTACTTGCTGCTCTGAGCTGTCAACGTATACTGTTTAATTTATAAAGCTGATCTAAACCTCTATGGGGGAAAAGCCACCAATATTTCTCCAAACTTACTTGGATTTATTTTCAATGTCAGACAAGACACAACATTTATTATGATTCACCTTACCATGATGACATTTCATTTTTCTTGTTGAAGAAGATGTTCCAGAAAAAGGAAAAAAAGTTCAAAATCTCTTTAGTCTTCTGGAGTTCTCATAATAAATGAGGGCTTCTGCTTTTCTTCAATGCTTCAATAGCAAGAAGTGTTTATATTTCAGGACCAAGCCCCCACTGAATATTTACAAAATTTGTTGCAAGGTGTTGAACTATAAATCTAAAGCTTGAAACTTACATCAAATATAAGAGAAAAGATCATTTTTTTAAAAAGTGTAAAGCAAAAATTCAGAAGTAAAAATGTAAATATTTTAAAGGCTTATTTAAATCCTTAAGTGTCTTCCTCATAAATAACATATAAAACTTTCTTTATCAAATGTTTGTTGGTTGTGTCATTCAGGATATAAGACATTGAATTATCTCAGAGGAGTGAAGGACACATAGTTTAGATTATTAGAACTTTAGAGATATTAGAAGGCTTAACACATAAATAAGAGGAATGAAATTAATCTGTATGAACAAATTTTTAGAGATTTGAAAATTAACCATGTCTTATATTTTGGACTTTTATAGATGAACTAACAGTGGAAAAGGTATTTTATAAATAGCAATGTGAAAAATTGCATTTTGCATTCTAAAAATTAAATGAAGGCTGGAGACTGACTTAGTAGAACTATCCAGTGAATACTCAAACACAGTAATATTGAGTAGAAATTTCAAAGTTAAATCTATTGTCTACTGAGAGCATATTATGTGCATCCTCTATCCTTCTTCCATTTTGAGCTCACATTACTAACAAAATTATACCTTCCTAATACACACAGAAAAATCTAAGTAACTTAGAATATTATTTGCTAAGCATTTAGTGTTCTTAATTGCTATTGTCTTGGGAATATGTGAGGACTCCCACTTCTTTTGAATCCAGAAAAATGAGTAGCTTTGTAACAAATGTTTGTTGACACAATGAACTGAATAGCAGTACAGATTCTTTTAATTGCCAAATAAATAATGAATGGATAGAAATGAGTTGACATAAATGGAAACCTCATAAAAATTTCACATTCTATGTCATGTTTCACATTTACTAAAAAGAGAAGAGAGAGATGGAAAACAAAACAAAAAGCATAGTTGTATGGAGTAAATTAAATACTATTTTATCCTTGCACTTTTATTTCTTTAGAACAAAATAACAGATCCAAATTGGCCTGATAAAATATCCTGCCAAATATTCAATCTCCATTAAGATGGTAAATTCCATGATTGTATACAGACATGGCCTTTGTGTCTTAGAACATTCTCCCAGAAGTCATTGAAAGTATGTTAATAAATTGCTATGCTATTTTAGGAATGATTTATACATAATTCATCTCCTAAACAATAGAACATGAAAAATTACACCTATGCTTTACCTTCATCTGGAAGTAGTGAGTGAGGTAGCTGTTATATGTATTCATACTTATTATCTAATTAAGCATATTTATCTCTGAAATATTTATCACTTTGTTTCACCTGTTTACTCATGAATCAGTTCAATCTAACTTACCCTTCCAGGGTCAAACCCTATCAAAAGCAGAAAGTGCAGCTTAAGCAATGCCTAGATATTTTGAAATCATATCAGGAGGAACTGAGCTTTGAAGGCAGCATAGAGAAGTTGACAAGGAGCCAAAAGAAGTGAGTACTTATTTCTGGTGCATTTCCAACCAACTGTATGTGACCATGAGAGACTTACTTTCCTTCCCTGGGGCTCAGTTTGCTCATCTCCTAACCAGTGGAATGTATATTGGGCAATAACAAATAAAAAACATTACAGGTAGTGAGAAAGAAGTGCTATTAATGGTGACTAGGAAGTCATACATGTGACAAAGAAAACAGATATGCTAAAACATGAAAGACAGACCACAGTGTACTGGTATTTTCAAGAAAGAACAATGTATTTACTTTGCTACTGAATCCCTGCCTTTGTTATTCAGATCCATACTTCTAGAAGAGAAAATGACCTCAGAATAAAATAACAGGATTTTCTCTCGACTGTCCTGAGCAGTGATTTTTCTGCAGGGCTGCACTGATAGGGACATGGTTTCTATTTGCTAAATCATGACTCACAAGCTCAAACAGCAACAACCTCACTCCAGCACGCCTGCTGACAGCTGTGAAGCATATCAACAATAGGACTTCTTTACCAAGTACTCAGTGATTTTTCCTAATAATGGCATTTTTAGTGAGAATTTTCTCATCCTCAAGTTCTAAGTAATGCTCTAAGAAATCAAATATTTAAACAAGGAATGGAACATATGGAACTGAGCCTACCAAACCGGGCTTATCATCAAGATTGCTATCTCAGTTTGGGAACACTTTAGTTAGAATGACCTGGAAATTTTTAAACTATTCATTGATTTATATTTTCCGTTTACAAGTGTATGGCCAATCAGTCAAGCCAAGCAAAGAAATTTAAGTTTGACGTAAGTATCACTTAAATAAATGTGGTTAAGTTTTCCATCTTTAAAGGAGTTAAGGACAAAACGATGCTACAAAATTGAGGCTTCTTTTTATTAACGAAGAACCCCCACTAGTTCTGAAGCAATAGAGCAATACTTTGAGTTCCAAGACAAAGCTTGAAACAGTGAGATTTTAATCCTAGTAAACAATCCCAAAACAATCAGCCATTGAAAACCCCCTGAGGGTTGCTATGAGTTGGACAGGACTCAGCAGCACCTAACAACAACAATAAATTTTAAAAGTTATTTTCTAATATTTATATTTGGTTGGCATGTATTAATTGTACAAAGGGGTTGCATTTTGACATTTTTATAGAAATATATAATGTACTTTGAGCATATTTGCCCCCAAAGTTAATTTTTAATTAAACATATAAATTTTGCTTTGATGAACAAAACACAGACTAAAGAATTCAAGGATATACCCACGTAGCTTTTTAAGTTTTCCACATTTTTCTCATTGAAACATTCTAGACACTATTATTCTCTGTTGTATTGTTTGCTAACTGAGAGAAGTTGCTGTCAACTCAGAGAAGTTGCTGTTTCAATGAATACAAATTCCAAGTTAATTGATTAGATTGTCAATATCAAGGGCTTGGAATAATTCTGCTAAAAAATTCTGAGGATACTGAAGAGGTCCGTCACTTCACGGAATTTTATGGCATGGTGTTCTTGCAAAAGATTGAATTCTGCCCACATTGCCAATCTAGATGGTTATCTAAGGAATAGTTGAGTGTAGGGAGAAACCCAAAGAAACACAGAGTTGACACTCAGCAATGTCTTGATGTAGCCAAGGTTTATACTTCATACCCACTTTTATAAATCCACTTCCAGTATGGCTGGGTGCTAATCTGATGCCCTGAGAAGTCCTGGCATCATAGACCATTACACCTTCTCCATCTTCCTGGCAGTAAAATAATCATGAAACTTGTCTGCCATCCCCTCCTGCTCACCCACTGAAATCTACCTGTGGCGTGCCCCTTTGCTTCAGGGTTCTTTCTGCTAAAGTTCATGTGGTAAACTAAACTAATAGTTTCCTAGGAAGTAATGTAACCTTAGTCCCACTAGACAATTTAGCAAAGAAAAGTATAGTTAAGTTCAGACATTGTAGCATCCTGATGAGAAATAGGCTACAGTAAAAGGTAGGGACAGAGATAAGTCCCAAGTTTTATATAACCCATGGACACAAAACCAGATTTCCAGGACCACATGTGTGACAATTCCCCCTCTGTCTCTTGCCCTACTAAATATGGGTCCAGTTGTGTTTATGGGGTGCATACATGTCTGACAGAAAATGTGTGTGTGTATGTATGTGTGTGTAGGTATAGGTGTGTGTGTGTGTGTGTGTGTGTGTGTTGACTATAACCAGTTTAACTACTTTTAAATCATTCTTTATGTCACATAAATACAATATAAAACACGTGTAAACTCAGAATTGCTCAGCCTGGAAAAGTAGCTAGATGTGTCTAAAGATCCTTAATTCTTTTCCCATCCATAATGTTAGCTAAAATAACTTAGGATAGAAAACAATGCAGCAATTTTTTCCTCCTTCTTAGTGCTCAACAGAAATCTTTAGTACTGTCCCAAGTGTAAAAGGAAGAAATATTTTAGTAAGAATTTCAATTAAAAAAAGTGATGACTTCATAAAAATGTCTAGCTTCAAAACCACATCGCTAATTGTATTTCAGTGTTT
Source organism: Pedetes capensis (assembly GCA_007922755.1). Lineage (NCBI taxonomy): Eukaryota > Metazoa > Chordata > Mammalia > Rodentia > Pedetidae > Pedetes > Pedetes capensis. The sequence continues at coordinate 51,854 of VMDO01007866.1, forward strand.
ATAAATGCAAGTATTTACTAGGACCAACCAGAAAAGAAAATATTTAACTTTTCTGTGAAATGTGAACAAAAATTAGTGTGAGATATATTCATGAAGAAATCACTTTAAAACAGTGTACAGGAATGATGAAATCCCTTATGTAAAGAAAAGGACCAAAGCAATTCTTTTGTCAACCATTTAATTTTAGAAGAGAAGCAAAAATAACATGCTGATTATGAAAATAATTTGGAAAACACTTTTAAAGAAGTAAAATTTCAAGAAAACAATGATGTAATTCTGACTACTGGCTGACAAAATAAAAATACTGTTTTCTGCAAATGAATATCTTTGGTAAAGCAGCAGTATGTATAAATAAAGAGAAGAAACATTAATATTAATTAATGTAATATGAGAGATTGGATGCAACAACAAAAAATAGGTAGCTGAAAAATAATTGAGAGTACTTAGCACAATAAGGAAAACAAAAAGCGAAAAAGAAATTTTTAAAACTATATCAAAACGAAATGTTACTTAAAGGCCCCACAGAGTTTTTTGGATGAAAATGGTAGGCTTTGGCAGGTTAAATATGACATCATTTCCTTTCCCCACACCGCCACCATCTCACTCCATCCCATCTCAAAAATCCTTCCCATCACTGTAAAACAAACAATTGATGTCAGTGGACCAGAGTTTGTTAAAGAATCTCAGAAAGACAGAAATGAGAGGGAAGAAAGCTGAGAAAAGTACAAACTTAAACTGGCTGCAAGGGGCTGGGGTGTAGCTCAGGGGTAGTGCACTTCCCTAGTACACCAGAGACCCTGGGTTTGACCCCCAGCCCTAAATAAATAAACAAACAAACAAATAAATAAATAACTGCTGCAAATGTTGAAAAAGCAGTTTTAGAGTTAATTGTAATTTCAAGAAGAGACAAGACTCAGGGGAAAGTCTTAGGGCAGCCATCAGAACAGTTGGTTGGAAAATCACAACATAGTATTGTAAAGCTACAACCTTTTTCTGTTCACTCCACCCTCAATGTCTCAGTAATTTTTTTCATCGTGCCCCGAGGCCAAGAGAAGCAGCTACCAGTTCCACTTATTCAATAGTTAGATGGTTTTATTTATTAGGTAGTAGTAATAAGTATTTGTGCTTTCACACTTTAATATCCACTTGCAAAGGTAATATATATGATTGAAAGAAATTTTTTTTATTTCACTCTTAAGTAACCACAATATTTACTACTGAGATGTGTATACTTATTGGGTACAGGAAATCTTTTCAAATCTTGGCATCAGATTTGACATTGTCATCTTTTTGTTTATTTTTTGTTATTGTTGTTTCACATTGATTTTTACATAATATGTGCTTTTTATCATGGCAGCTCTAAAATGCCAGTTTTACGATGATATAGTGTTCTCCAAAGGAGTATAGTCTGACCCAGTGTTGAAACTGTGAGCTGAAAGTCCCTGAAACATCTGACAGAAGAGAAGTATAACTGCTTTTCTCTCAGAATTTTGAAATATCCCATGGTGCTCCTGAGTTTGCTGTGACACTCAAGGCATCTGAAAACAAGGTAGATATGCAATCCAGAGGAGCACAGCTTAAAACTGTTGCAAATATTGAACACAGTTTTAGGGCTTCTTCAGTTTCAGAAATAAGAGAAGTGGACATGAGGTAAAGTCTAGGGGAGATGGGGCCTCCTCTCCTCTTTGTGAAAAGAGAGAGGAGTAGGAAACTTTGTCACCAATGCCTGTGGCTACCTGAGTGGGACAAACAGTGCTGAGCCTGCTGGCTGGTGATACTCAGGCAAAGCAATGATAGTTGGGGCTCAGAAGATGACCTATTTGTACTCTCTACCCTGCAACATACCCTGGTCCTTCCTCACAAGCAGTACAAGATACACCCATACATAAAAAGGAAAACTCAAGTACAAAGACAAACACAAAGCCACCAATCAACAAATGTTTGAGTAAAGCCAAAATCCCAAAAGTAATACTCCCAGGTTTTTTGTTTCTTTGCTTGTTTGTTTTTTCAGTACTATGGGAGTGCATCCAGGGCACAGCCCCCTTTTTTATTTTTTGAGACAGGGTATTGCTAAATTGCACAGGCCACCTCTGGCCTCAAACTGATGATCCTCCTCCCTCCACCTCCTGAGTTGCTGGGATTACAGATGCGTGCCACAGCACCAGCTAAGGCTTCCAGTTTTAAAGTCAGAAAAATTGTCTATGGAAACAAAGTGCCTAGAGCATATAAGGACTTCAAAACTTATATGTAAGCAGTATTTCATGGGAGATAGAAGAGGCTTTCACATCCCTAAAACAAGAACAGCCTATTATGAAAAAGAAATATAGAAATTCTTGGAACCAGATTGGGAAAACCTTACTGGCAACATTAAATCAGATAGAGAATAAAAAAGAAAATGTGAACTGGATAACTTTCATGAAGGTAAGTGGTAATATTATTGAATAGAATAATATATATAGCAAGACATGGCCTAGAGAAGGCAGCCAAAACAGTTTTCCTCTCCTGCCTTTAATTCAGTCTTTGTTGTTGTTATTGTTTTGGTACTGGGGGTTGAAAGCAGGGTCTCCTCACATATGCTTTGCAAGCACACTTCCACTGAGCTGTACTCTCAGCCCATTTTTTACTTATGAGACAATGTCTTTCTAAATTATGCAGGCTGCCTCTGGCCTTGAACTTACCATCATCCTGCCTCATCTTCCCATGTTGCTGGTATTACAGGCAAGTGCCACCAAGCCTGGCTGAATTTTTTAATTACATGGTCTAACTTAAGTCTTTCTTATGCACCCCCACACAAGCTATGGAATGAACATCTTCCTAAAATGCATATGTTGAAATCTTGAACTTCCCATGTGGTAGTATAAGAGGTGGGTCCTTTGGGAGGTACTTAGGCCATAAGAGTGAGATTGGTGCATTTACAAAAAGATGTGATAGGGTAATTACCATAGCACAGGACTGTAATCTCAGGGACTCAGGAGGCTGAGACAGGAAGATCACAAGTTTGAGGACAGAGGCATCCTGTACCACTTTGTGAGATCCTGTCTCTAAATTAAGTAAGTAAGTAAGTAAGTAAGTAAGTAAATGAATGAATGAATGAATAAATAAGGGGCTGAAGATACAGCTCAGTGATAGAGCACTTAACCTAGCATGTACGAGATCCTGGATTCAATGCCCCAGTACTGGAGGAAAATAAAAGACAGGGGAGGACTTACTTTCCCTCTCTCTGTAATCTTTATCATACAATGATAAAAGGAAATGGCCACTTGCAAATAAGAATACAGGCTCTCAGCAGACACCAGATGCAGGTATTTTGATCTTGGATTTCCCAGCCTCCAGAACTGTAATAAATACATTTCTATTGTTTAAGCCATCAGTCTATTGTATTTTTGTTATAGTAGCCCAAACTGGCACGTTTGCATGTGCACACATATACACACATTCCTAAAACCTATTATTATCCCCATTTAACAGATGAATAAATGAGGAAGAGCAATTTAGAGGATTTAATTATAGCCACACAGCAAATTATGGTGACAGAGCCTGGCCCAAATACTCAGATTATGGGTTTGTGGTATTTTCTTTATTTTGTGTACATGGAATAATCACAAAAACTGCACTGGGAATGAAAAAAACAATGATGGTAAACTAGAGACCTTCTTTGCTTTGAAGTTTACTTGAAAACATTGAAGGGGTATAAATTAATCATAGTTAAAGCAGTATAGAATAGTCAGGATTTACCTAACAGGTTGGTCATAAACAAATTCCCTGGACTGAATGATATTTTTCAAGGATTAAAAAAAAAAACCTAAGTGTGAATGTGATAAATTTTCAGTGACAATACATAAAAACCCTTACGAAACTTCAGTCCTGATGGATCGTTAGCACAAACACCACCTATAAGAAAATCATCCAGAGAAAACCAGGAACTTTTCCTTCAGTTTTTAACAGTTAGGGAAAATATACTTAAATGCAAAGTATCCATTTTTTTAAAAAGCAAGCATCAACTATTGGAAGAATTGCAGTATGAAATATATAAGAAGAAATCATGTTCATGCTTAGGCATGCTAGGTAATAGGACAACATTTTTAAAAGGACTGGAAAACTGAAAAGAGGAAATTGAGAGATATAATTTATGTTTAAAGGGATTTTTTTAAAAAATAGAAAAAATAGACTAGCTCTCCTGGATGAATACAGAATTGGCTTAGATTCTAGAAATCATATATCCAAATTCATTTATGGTTGAAAGTGAAATGATTGATCCCACAATTCTTTATGTTCGAGGTTTTTTTCCAACTATAGGACTCAAAGAATTGAGAGAAATGAATAAAAATATGTATGAGCAGAGATACGAAAAATCTCTGAGAGATTTTTCACCAAGAGAGCAGTGACAGCTTGTATCTTATTTTAACTTTGTTGAAAATAATTTGTAAAAATAGTTGCACAATACAAGCACCAATCTTGATGTTTATATTAAATCCCTGAACATAAGCAATTTTAATGCAATGTTTTTAGGGAAAAAATAACTACAAATGAACTTATAAGAGAAAGAATTCTAAGCTATTATGCATAAGTAAAGAAAAGGAAACAGGTGTCAATATATCTCATTTCCTTAAAAATATCAACCAGTGGACTTCTTTGCCCAAAATAGTAGCAACTAATATATTTTTCACACTAAATGCCAGACATTGTGCAAAATCCTTTATATGCATTATCTGATTTAATCTTCCAACAGTCTTAATGGTAGGTACTAAATTTTTATAAATCCAGATGCAAAGTCAAGTGTGGTAGCACACAGCTGTGATCCCAGCACTTGGAAGCTGAGGCAGGAGGATTGATGTGAATTCAAGTCCAGCCTGGTCTACATAACAAGTTCCAGGCCAGCCTGAGCTAGCAAACCCTGTCTAAAAAAAAGAAAAAAGAAAAAAAAGGAGATAATATGCAACTTTTTACAATCATGAGATGAAGGGTTTTTTGTGGGAATAAAATTGGTAGTTAAGTAAGTTAAGTAAGGGTTAACATAATTAGGAACAAAGATAATAAAATAATAAATCATGTGTATTCCCCAAAGAGCAGAATTTAGCATCAAGAGAACATGCAATTAAGTTATATTCACCATAAAAAGACATGATACTTTCCTGTAGTTGGTATCAAATATAATAAACTTGGGACTTCACAGAGACCAAAGTTATAATTAATTCCAAGAATAGTTTGGACAAATTAGTTTTTGCTAGATGGTAAAGATATCTGTGATATTTGGATTTGTTCATTTAGGAAATAACTTTTAGATAGTTCTAAGTTCTAAGCACTAGGAATACAGTGGCTACCTTGTTATCTGGCGAAATTTGAGCAGATGGCCAATGAGGTGCTATTGTAACTGGGAAGGTGTAACAGGCCTTGCTAAAAAGCTCCTCAGAGTCAGCTGGGCCTGATCCTAGACCTTCCAGGGTTGGAAATCTGACCTTTTCCCAAACCAAGAGTTACTTTGTCTTTCAGAGCAGAATCACTTTGACCAAGTGATTTGACCATTTTTGACCAAGTTTTTGTGGTCAAGTTTTGTGACCAAGTGATTTGACCAAGTTTGACCATTAAGACAAGTGTTAAAACCAGAATGCCCATCAAATATATGCATACATGTGTATAAAAATCTCAGAAACCTAAATACAGTTCCATAACTCAGAAGATACACACATCAATTTAAATTGTAATCAGAAAGTTGCTTAGTGAACATGGAATCATAGTAAAAAGACATGAGCAGAAATTTCCTTAGCCCAATCTCTTCTTATCCAATAACTGGATGAAGAAAAGACAACAGTTGTGACTACTAGTTTTGGCCAATTTTTCACAATTTTTCAGTCTGATTACAATTTAATTTTAGTCAGTACAGAAGACAGTATGATTCTTTTCTCTTTTACTGGCTCCATTATATATTGATTTATAGCCAAATATTTGGAGGGCAATCATTTGTTGCTTATTCCAAATTCTATTTATAGACTCACTTCTGCCCCGGTCATAAAAAATAGACTGTCATGGAAGACCAACAGGGCTCTCTATCAATTGTCCTTTCAGTCCGAAGAAGGACACTATATCTTGGGCCAGCTATAACACTGGTCTGTCATGGTATTTATTATAATTTTAGACAGCAAACTGTGCTCCATCATAAAGACAAGAGTAGGAAGAAACCACCTTGAACACAGTGGAACAGCTGTGCTCAAAGTAAGGTTGTCACCGGTTTTTCCTTTGTTTATTCATGTGTATGTTGCCCTTACCCTCCCAGACATCATCACTACTTGGTCTGTGTCTCTAATTACAGCTGTGTCTCTAATTACAGCGAAAAGCTCAATATAAAGAGAAAGCACACCTAAGGATACCTTTATAAATGATAAAGTAAATGACCTAAGCAAAAATTAGATCTCCTCCCCAAATATAACCAGTGTTATCTTTATAATTTTAAATACTGTAGAATCTGCTGTCTGGTAAAATAAATAAATCTCTTGGTGAATTTTCAGATGCCAATTGTTAACGGGTGAACTGTGATGAAGTTGCTTTTAAGATTCTCTTAAGAGGTGGACAAGGGCCCATCTAATCCAGTTTGCCATCAAATGGTCCAGAGAAGTATTGCCCCAAAACCAGGAAATCGGTTGACAAACATTTGTATAGTAATTCTGTGCTTCTTGTAACTTAAGGCTCAGTCGTTTTGTGGAATAAAACAAATACAAAACGACAGGGGCTGCTTGTGCCACCACAAACCTCCATTTCAAGTTTTTCTTACTGTGTGGATTTTAATCAGGGGAATAATAGGATCATCTAGGAGCTCCACATCATTCAGCTGTATTGAGTCATGATGTAATCAAGTAAAGAAATCAATAACTAAACCAGAGAGCCTCAGTAAGGAACCTGAGACTATTCAAGACCTGAATACAGGTAGGCATCATATGGCCGGGAGAGTTGGAGTGACTGCGTGTTATCTGCAGCCAGGACTATTGGAACTACACAGTTGTCTGGGGCGGGGCAAAGAGGAGTTTGGAGGAGCTTGAAGGTCAAGGTTAGGAGTCATTAGGTCCCCAAACATTGCTTCATGGTATGGCCATTTTAAAGTCCCAGGAAGACAAAGAGGGCTCTTTGAATTAATTCAAACCTGCAAAGGGCCCGAAACTGTCACAGCCACCTCCTGGTTTCGCCCTAATGCTCGCTGACCGTTTCTGCATCAGGTGGGTTCTCTAAATGCCCTGTCCTTTAAATACTGGGCAATTAATCTGGGGACAAAATCCTGAATCCTGAGCTGAGAAAATACGAACTGATTTGGTAAACAAATGACATGTAAAATCTACACACATGGAGTGGCAAGTGACAAAGGAAAATTGCAAATGCCCCTAAACACTCTTTCCCATCAATTGCCAGAGAGAATCTAACACATATACAGAGGAGATGGAGCATAAAATTGGGCGGACTGATCCAGAGGTTTGTTTTGATTTTTCAAATCACTTATTAAAAATAAAAATGAGCGTGCGTCGGTGCGAGGAGGAGGAACAGCATGCTCTAACGCAAAGGGGCTGTCGGCGGAACGTACAAATGAGAAGCGTGCTTCCTAAATTCCCAAAGCTCTCAATGTACAGCAATGCACAGTTACCGCGGGAGCAGCCGGGAGCAGGCAGCTTGGGCATTTGGAGGGGAGCCTGTTCCTGCCAGAGGAAAGCTAACCCTGGGATTTCCAGCGACTGCCTGAGGTGAGCGTCTGGAGGGAACCCGGCTCGCAACATCCGCGACTGGTTGCAGCCAGAAAAGCCGCAAGTGCCCGCGCTGGGTCAGCAGACTGCACCCCGGGAAAGACGCCCTGCAGGGGAGCTGGGCAGCCCCCACCCGCTCACCCTTCCTGGCCGGCGGCACTACAGGCTGTGCAATAAGTTTAAATGATTGTGAGAATAGTAAAATGGTCTGCAGAGCGGGCAGATCCGAAACTCGCTCCTCAGCGCTGCAAGTGCAGGGGGTGTTCAGCGTCCCGAGGACGAGACACCCGCCCCAGGCGACGTCCCTTCTGCAAGCGCGCGCTCGTCACTGTGGGGAAACAGAGGCAGAGATCCGCACCGAGAAATCGAGATCCACGGGCGTCCCTTTCTGTGTCCAAGCGCCATCCCCTTTTCCCCAGCACTGCCCTGGAACCCGGTTCCGCAGCTTTGGCGCACGCCCTGGAACCGGAGGATGCGGGTCCCCACCGGGTCCCTCAGCGCTCGGGGGTCGGTGGCAGGGACGATCTTGGGTGGCACCGGCGTGGTCCTGGGCTCAGCGTCTCGCGCCCACAGGCCCCGGGCTTGGCTGCACAGAGCAGCGGTTGTCCAGCTCCAGAGCTGCCGCGCTCAATCTCATTCCCTCTGATGATCCCGTTGATATTAAAGCCTTTTCCCCCCTACTCTTTACCAACTGGCCTTTTATTTATTTATTTTTAAGGTAGTCATCCTTTGGAGAAAACAACTGTACATCCGATATCCTTGGATACTCAGATAAACCCCACGCCCGCCTTTGTGTTCCTGAAGCTTTAAACTCTGCAAATATTTATGCCCCATCACGGAAAAGGCGTTCTACAGGCTCCCCCAACCCTCGCCAGCCCCCCTTACCGGTGCTGAGCTCACAGCCTGGCTCGAGGTCAGATGGGGATCTCTTGTGAGCCCACAACAGTGCAACAGAGACAACTTGGTCTTGGTTTTGGTTTGGGGTGACTGGTTGTTTTCTTGTTGGAGGGGATTGGTGTTTGTTTTGCATGGTTATTATTTTTCTTTTATTGTGCAAAGAAAAGTTGGCGTCTTAGGAAAACGTATTGTCCCACGCCTCAGGGACATGAGTTCCAGTCCTGGACACTTTACTTTCTTGCTCTGTTCTTCCATCCCCCATATTTAATTTCTTAAATATCCCAGGTCCATGATCATTCCCCCAATTGCCTCTACCTTTGCTGTCCTACCCCTTCTCTGATTTGCCCTTTTCTTTAATTTGTCTGGTGTGTTAGCTCTGGTTCAGCACTCCCTTTGTGCTGTACTCCTGGGCGTGTGTGTGTGTGTGTGTGTGTGTGTGTGTGTGTGTTTCTTTTGTTATTTTCCACCCTAACACTGCAGAAATGAAACACATATGTAGCTCTGTCGCCTCATATTTTCAGATGTTTTTCACACTATTGTCTGCTCCAGCCCGTTGAAAGTGCAAAGTGAAAACAGATGCATTCCGCCCCCCAATTTTTTTTTTTTTGAAAGAGGACAATCCTAAGACGGGGACTAACCTCTTGAATAAAGATAAGCAATAAATATAATATCAGATTTATAACGTGCATGGAGCAGTCTTGATTAGCACCAAGGTGAGCTTTGGTGAGATTTTTATCATTTCCATGTGTCTGGACTACAAGAAGAAATCAATGGGGGAAGAGCTCTATAAATCAGCGTTCATGTCAAGACAAATCAAAATAATGCCTCTATTATTTCAATCAATAAACCATTTTTATTCCCAACATCTGATACACACAGTGTGTGTCCCTCTGTTTGTATTTGGAATTGGCAGCTTTGCCTTATACCAAAACAAACCTTTCAAGTCGTGTCAGTGAAATTAGAATTTTTAAAAGGAGAGCCCAGTGTGTCTTCCCATTCCTTTTGAGCCCCTCCATTCTCGTGCCTTGAAAACCGTGCACCCCAGGTCAGTAGGAGAGCTTTGCAAAGTCTGCAAAGGAAGGTATTTCTCTGAGAAGCAACAGGGGAAAAGGGGTGGCCGGAGGGGAGGCAAGAGAAACCGAAAGTGGCAGCAGGCAAGACGGGCTCGGGAGAGCCTCCCTGGCTCCTGGCTGCAATAATATTCCCAAGGACAGTTCTACAGAGGTCGCAGGCAGGGTTGACGCTAAGCTCCTGCAGGCTGCCAAACCGCTCCCCCCACACCACCACCCAGATCCCTTCAGCAGGTGTAAGGCTGACTCTTTGGGCAGTAATTGGGAAGAGGCTAGCTGGAGGGAGACCGGGAGAGGGAGGGAGGAGAGCAGAGGAGGGAGGGAGAAGAGGAAGGGGAGGGAGAAGAAAAGGGAGAGAGGGAGACTGACTGGCTGACTGACGGTGGCTTTGTTAGTTTCAGGCAGATTTCAAGCCCTGTTTCTCAAAATGTCCTGCAGTTTTGGCTTCTACAGCAGTTTGTGATATGAGCCCACAGCTCTTGATAGACGAGGAGAAAGAAGAGGAGCTATGATTCATCTAAGAGCCAAGGTGGTAGAATACTCGAGCGCTGGCTGCCCCCATCGCTTCCTTATTTTGTTTGTTTCCATATTTGCATATCCAGGAACCAAATCTCAATCATCCTTTGTTGCTTAGGGTTCAATTCTTTCCGGTTCCATCTGTCCACCATAAACACATAATTCTATTACCCTATCCTAAATCCGGTTCTTTCCTTTGGAATGGGAAGGAGATGGAAAATCTGCCCAGATGGAACCCCAAAGGGCGTCAGACCTCGCCAGCCTTTGTTTGGGGTCAAATAGCTGTCTGCCTTCCACACCCTCGGTGCCCAAGTCCAAAGCACATTCTCCGGGTTTCATTTGGGGAAAACGGGGAGGAAAAAAAGAAACCGTTTTAAAAATCGATATTTTTACAAGCAGGATTCCACACTCATTGGGAACTTGGAGGTGAAATTGTCACCGCAACAACTGTTTCCAAATAAGTCGATGTAAATGAAAAAAAAAAAAAGGTGTCGGTAATCCAGTTGCACCGGTTTATCTATTATTTTTTTTTTACGGTGAAGAGCTTGTTGGTTTTCTCTTCCCGACTCCCTCTTTTCCTCCCCTCGCCGCCTCTGTGCTTTGTACCCCGGCAGGGGCGGGGAAGGGGGCGTGGGGGACGCTTAAGCGACTGGAACCTGGTGGCTGAGGGATTTCAAGGAAAGCGAAATAAACCAGGCAGGGAGGTGCGGGTTCTCTGCTCATTTCTTCCTCTAATGCGTCTCTCCCGGGTCAGAGCGCTAATGACGACCTCGCTCCAACGATTTAGGACGCGGGTGCTTTCACACAAAAGGCACGGGGTCCCCTGGCTTTTTCTTGCTCGCGCCCCTAGCTTCCTTTCACCTTCCCCCTTCTCTCTTGGCCCGGTCCAGCCCCCACCCCTGCATCTCGCTCCCTAGCCCGGCCTTCTCCTCCCCAATTTCTAGCTCCCTGCGGTTCGCTCTCCTCCGCCGCCTACTTTCCTGAAGGGATTTCTGATCCCATCATATTGCTGCCTGAAGGGTAAACTCCCGTTTCCAGGGGACTTTTTCTGTTCCCGTTCAGGTCTTGGATTCAGGAGCCCACGAATCAATCTAAAGATTTTCTCCCAACCATTCGGATGGGAGGACATTGGAGACCCTCCTTAGTTCCACTTTTGGACGCCTTATGCTACCCACACAGGCTTAGAAACATTTTCTGAGGTCTTGTTCTTTGGATATTTTCTATTTCTAAACATGCACAAGCGCACAAAGGACCTGGGATGCAGAGAATAATCGGGTTTTCCTCGAGAAAAATGATGGTGGAGAGGGTGGGCGAGGGGGTTCTCTCCGCACTCTGAGCTGTGAAAGGGCGGGGGGGAGGGGAAGAAGGATCAACAGCCCGGTTGTCCTAAGTGGAGACCTGCCGCCAGTCCCCAGAGATAGACACAGTGCTCAGCCCAGGCTGGGCCTGCTCCGCCCATTCGCTAGGCTCCTGCGCTCTGCAACTGGGCCCGAGCTCTGCAACTCCAGAGGCGGCGCCCCCGGGTGCCCCAAGAAGAACCTTCGCTCAATCCCCTGGATACCCGACCTATGGTTTTCTCCCAAGAAAGGCTCCGAAGAACTACAGCTAGACCGGCAGGGACAAGTTTTAAGGGTCACTTGAAATTGAGCCTCTGAGAGGAGGCGCGTGGGGAAGCAGAGGTCGAAGAGAAATTCCGCACCGCCTAGGCCCTGCCTGCGCTTTAACACGCATCCTACCACCCGCGACAGAAAGGTTTGAGGCCCCAGGTCTTGAGAAACAAACCCAAGTCCCGAACGCCCTCCTCCCTGGAAAACTACAAAGAGAAAACTGCTTTTTCAAAACAAAAATCATTTTCCTTGTAAACGACATGGGAAAACTCAACCATAAGCCCTTTCCCCTTATGCCCAAATTGAGGACTTTTGTAGATTTTAAGTGGAAAGAGGATACAAAGCCTCCATTCCTCCACCATTTAAATATCTACACGCTCATATTGCTCCAGGTAGCAATTTCTGGGAAAAGGAAAGGCAGGCAATTTGGATTGTTTGGGAGGAGGTGGTTTTACTTGATCCCATGAATTATTATTTTATTTTGTCTTTAAATATCTTTCCTTTGGGTTTCTTTGTTATTTCGAGGTTCATCTGCAAGTCCTAGAACTCCACTCTGAATAAAGCATTTTTTGTTGTTTTAAAATTTCAAACTGACTTAAGTGTTGGATCATCAGTTTTCCCTTTGTCTGCCCTGGTTGTAAATAATGGCTTTGAGATTAGCTAATTAAGGGGCATTAATCACTGATAGAAAGGGAATAAATCAAAGCCTTGTTCTAAATTTCAAACTTGCCTATATGGATGTGCATAGCTACTCTATCTGCAGCAGATAGGTGCTGTTTGAATTACTGTTCTTCAGAGTAAACCAAATCCACTTCACTTTTAAAAAATGAATATTGTATTTATACAGGCTAGTTGTGTCGTTAAATTAAGTCCCCGTCTCATTCTTATTCTATTTCATAAACAAAGTGTAGAGATGACAGCTATTACGGGTTAAAAAGAGCCAAACCTTAGCTGTTGCCTGGCATCATGCTTACCTTTTTGAGGGCAGGGGAGTCACAAGAGGGAGGAATAAACCCTAAGCGGATACAGATGGAAGGAAGATAAATAGATTGGGATTGAGGCTTGTTTTTAAACAGAATACAGTTTCCGTAGAAATTTCCCAAAGCCTGCACTATCTCAGGTGCAGTTTTCTAGACTGCATTACCTTAGCCCTCTGCATAAGACATTAACAAACATTAGGTTCTGATTTGTGAGAAAGAAAAGCAAGCATTCAGGGCACGAGTTGGGAGTGCGGGGTGTGTGTGTGTGTGTGTGTGTGTGTGTGTGTGTGTGTGTACTAGGAAAAAATAAATAAAGCAGCTAGCTCGTCTCTCCTGCTCCAGTGATGCTCATAGCCATTCGGCTGGTTCCCTGTTCATAGCTCTGCACAGTATTTGGGAGCTTGGACCATTTCAACACCGACAAAAGAGGCTTTAAATAAGTACATGCCATAAAACAACAAGCCAGTCCCTGGGAGCAAGTAAAAATTTATTCCTTTCACGTAAAGCCCTCCGAAACAGTAAACACAGAGCAGATAATCCAGAGCCAGGCAGGGGATCTGCAAGCTCTTAGTTTTGCGTCTGTGCCCCAGTGTGTACGAGGCTGTGCGCTCACCCTGCCCCCGGTGCGCACCGCCCTCCCCCACCTTTGAGCGTCAAAACTTGTGTGTTAGGGTTCCTCGCTTTCCCCTCCTCCTTTGGGGCCTTCTCTCCAGTTAGCAGGGACTCTTAGCTGAGGACGCAGTTCAGGAATCTTGCCTGAGAAATGTGCGTAAGGACAGGTCACAGCTGGGTCTCCAGGGCGAACTCGGAGAACTGCCTGCTCCCTTTGGAAAAGCGCTCTGCCCTTGGGCGTGCCCGGCAGAACTGCTGGTTGGAGAAAATGTCACCTCCCAATCCCTACGAGGCCCCCACACAGCGGGTTTTGTCCTTGACTGAACAGTTCGAGCTGTCAAAGGCAGGTGCCAACTCCCTGGAGGCTAACTCCTCCTAATAGCCTCAGCCTGAACATGCCCATCCCTTCCTTCCTCGGCTGCCACTTCTCCATTTTTTTTTTTTAAGTCTAGAATCTTATCATTTGATTTAAGGCACCCAGTGTATCGTGTCATTAAATAGAGGCTCCTGGTCCACGGGCCTGGAGAGGGGACCCGGCAAGCGGGAGGGGCCGCAGGAGAGGGAAGAGGACATTTACACGAAGCTTTGTCTTTAGTGGTTCGTAGGCTGCCCAGGGTTATAACGCTAATTACACAAGATTAATGTGCGATTGTTCTCCATTGCTCACTAAGATTTATTTAAACAACGAACTGCTCGAGATCCAATGCTGTAAACCATCCCACCCGGCCGCCGCGCCCGAGTTCGTCTTTGAGGGAAGTTTTTCCAAGTCCGAAAGAGAAAGAAAAAGATGCTGCCGCGGGGTTGGAAGCACCGAAAAGCCAACCTTGCGCGTATTGTTGTCTAAAGGAACACTCCCAGCCCTGAGCTGCATGCATACAGGCAGGGCCATTCCCTGTCTTTACCCTCTGCCGGCTTCGCAACGAAAGCCTTTTCAGTGTTGTTGTAGCTTTAGTTGAGAGGCGACCCAAGAGCAAACCTGGTACTGGCGCGCCCTCTAGTGGGAATAAAGGGAAGAGGCATGTTAGAGGTTCGCCAGAGTTTGAGTGGTCTCATGCTGTCTCTTAGCAGACTAGGATGGGATAGGGCTGAGAACTGAGGCTCTAGGAAAATGATTCCGTGGGGAGTGAGGGGGGGATCGCAGTATTGCCACCTGCCCCGCTTGCGCATATATGCACACACACAAACGTGCGCGTGTCCAGGTTCACAGTCAGGATTCTGATATTCTAATTCATTGAAAGTGAGATTTAGGCATCTTTTTCTTCTTCCAAAAACATTATTCAACGTTCCTTCAGGACACCACTATTTGAGAATTTCATAGTCTTTTCAAAATAACTACTGGTTACAATGCAAATGAAAAAGTTAATTGACTTAACACTTATCTTTCACATATTCAATATTTATTTTATGTGGAAAATCATGGGCTCGTCAGTCTCCCTAGGATACACTGGAGATAATTCAAAGATCATCTTTTTCAGTTTATTGGAAAACTCTGCTCTGAGTTTTAATGCCAGATTGTAACTTGAAATACTTTAAGATATTTGACACTAGGTCCTTATTTTATTCCTTCTTTTCTTGGAGTATATGAGGCTTTTCAATAATAATGAAAATAATATCAACACAAAGTTAGCAGTTGATTCTAAGCTACAGACAGGATTCTTATCGTAGTAAGTTGCTGACTCTCTTTGGACAAATCTTTTAACCTAGCTGTGTTTCAGTTTTCTCTCTAACAAATAAAATAACATCTCAGTGGATAATTCTAAGATACTTTCTAAACTTTGTGAGTTTATAAACCTAAAGCACAGCTGGAAAAAACACATGATATGTTATTGAAAAGATTGCAGGTATGTGTTTCATTATTTGTTATATTCATTTTCATGAAAGCTACTTACTATTATAGATTCATATTTTGAAAATATAACCTTTATAGAAAAGACTGGAAATTTTTGCATAGTACAAAAATCATATATGTGTGTTTGTAAATATAATATTAACACATTCAAATAAAATTAGACAATTTTTATTACTACCCCATTCATCTAACCTGATCCTACAATCCAGAGAAAATATTTTCGACAGTTTTTTCGTGGTCTCCACAAATGAGTTGGTATAAAGAAGCCAAAATTGCAAACTTGTGATTGTCTTTTGAGGGTCCTCAGCAGAAAGTGTTTGAAATCGCTTAGGGGTTTCAGTTACGAAGAATCAGATTTCTGTTACTGACTAAGAAACCTCAGCAAAGGAGATTGGAAATGACTGGTATCATCAGAAGAATGTGTTGGGAAGGAAAGCATTAGAGATGAAGTATCTCAAAGGAAAGAGAAAAAAATGTAAAGAGCAACAAACATGATATTTTCACTTCATTCTCAGCAAGAATCAAAATACAATATTGCAATCAGATGTCCTATAGTTACAGTGACACTAATATTAAGATCTTTTATGTAGTAAAATAAAGTGTCAAATATAATATATAGAGTTGTTGTTGTTGTTGTTGTTGGGTGCCGTCGAGTCGGTATCCAACTCATAGCGACCCTCATAGGGTTTTCAATGGCTGACTGTTTCAGGATTGCCTTGGGAGTGGATTGCCAGGTCCCTCTCCCATTTTTGAGGCGCTGGGAATTGAACTAGGGACCTCAGAGACTACAGCACAACACTACCAACTGAGCTAAATCCCAGCCCAATATATAGAGTATTAATCATAAAAGGCATTTTTTCTTTTGTTAGTAACTTTTTTGTTAGTGTACAAATTAATGGATTTCATTATGGCATTTCCATACATGCATATCATTATATATTGCTCATGTACATACCCCCATTATGCTATCATGTCCACCCTCCCCTCTCCTACTGATCCCTTTAAAGGTAATTATTTTTAAGGTTACAGAAAGAATGAACATTTCAAAGGCACAGCACTGAACATGTCACACTCCATACCTCATTCATCCCAGGAACTCCAGAATAGGCTTATCTGTGATACCCTTCCCTGTGAATTTTTTCCTAGTAATTAAGAGCCAGGTTGATTGAGGGACTTGCTTTGAAGTCTGGCTGATATTTAAGATTTGTATAGTATCATTGGCAATTTGGTTCCAAAATGTTATTTTCCATGGCTACTTATATATATGTAAAAATTACCTGTAATGTTTAAGCAAAACAGGAAGACTACATAAATAATTTGCATTCATTTTATAAGACATAAAGAAGAGAATGTGTGTGTGTGTGTGTGTGTGTGTGTGTGTGATAACAGTAGTAATGGCAGTACACACATTTCAAGGTTAACTGTTCATTTCACTCACTCTGAGAGTTCTACCTTTAGCCACAGACCTGAAATTGGACAGCCAGGGTTTCAATTTACAACTCAAATTTGGCCTCAATCACCCTACCTTCCACCTTCCCTCAACTTACTAAAAAAGGATGAAGCTCTTTTGCAAAGATTTGGAAAGAAATCCAAGTGTCTTTCTTAGGAATACGAAATTGGACTTGATACAAAGTTAGATAGTCTTCGTGGTTACAACAGAGAACTGTGAGAAACAAGGAGCTGCAGCAGAGCCATCTTCATCTGTGCTTTATGGTTTTGCCTCAGCACTTGGTTACATCATGCTACTCCTCGTTATACTTTGTCTCCACCTAAAGCCTGAACTGTACAATTAGAGATTTCTGACACTGAAAATATTAATGATAAGGAAAACATTTTGAAGGCATTCCTCAAAATACATCAACACCTTTGGGAATGCTTTTGAAAAGCAAAAGGAAATAAAATAGATAACAACTTATATGGAGCTACTGTTTTGAAACTGTATTATTTAATTTCAATATGGCCTTATCATAGGAGTAGTCTTACATGCCCACATTTCATTCAGAAAACAAGGAGCCAAAATTCATTAAGTTGGGCAACATCAAAGATAGTGGCTGAAATGGTATTTGGAGGCTGGTGGTTATAATAATTCTAAAACCTGTAATTATTCTGCTATGTGCCTTTCCTCTTATTAGTTAGCTGTTTTGAATACATTCAGAAACAGTCAACTCCATACAATCTAGTTGGGCACCATGTAAAACAAATAATATCACAGTTGAAATGTATAGAAGTAAATGGATATTTATAAGAAAATCAGGCAGTTTTGTGCTATCTTATCTCTTATGCCATTGTGACTTTCTCAAAGAGCACATTTATGCTTAATGATGATTTAATGCCTTTTCACTATGTCTTCTTCCATTAATATATTTCCATTAATATTTCTTCTGAATCAAGAGACAAATCACCTTCCACCTGGCATATTTCCATGCTGGTCTGAATGACATTTTATAATAAATTTTACAGGGCCTTACTTATTATAAAAGTCTCCCTTCAGCATGGATGTTCATTTTGTAAGAGGATTACTTGGGCTTTGCTGTGAGATATGTGTATTTTGGGTAAGCTTTTTCAATCCTTCCATTTAGTCAAAGGATGATTAAAATGATAGAAAAGCATTTAAAGTTAGTTATCATGGTCAACCTTCCAAATAGCTTTCTTTTTATATCATTTTATTTAGTCACTGATAAGGAAGCAATCACCTTCGAGTGCCTTCTCTACACAAAGTTCATCAAAATAAGTTTTCTGGAATTCTGCTAAATACAATTGTCCAAGGCAGGTTGTCTTACAGTGTCCTTTGCTGCCACCTGCTGTTTAGCCTACAGTTTTGAAGACTGTAGATGCTGTCAGTACTGGGTGCAAGTAAGAAAGCTGCATCCTAGCCAAATCCTTTCACATGATCACATCTCAAGATTATCTTTGAAACATTAATACGTCTAGTATTTGTAGAAGTTGGTTTTAGTTGTCACTTTCTTCCAAACCAGTAGCATGATAGCACAAGAAACCTTAGTTTGTTTTTCCTTTTAAGCACAGCAGGCTGAACACTCAAACATTTATTCTTTAAAATTTCTAGGATTGTTATATGCCAGGTCAGAATTTGTTTGACTACTACATGCAATGCCAGAATATTAAGCTGAGGCCACCATTTCTAAGTGTAACCCACTAATTAGCTCATAGGTTTTCTTTGCACTCTCTGCTTCCAGGTGCTCAAACTCAACTTTGCATTCTGTGGTTGCTAATGTATCTGGTTCTCATCTCTTTGCCATGCTTACTGTCAGGAGAATTGGGCTACAGGAAATGTTGCTTTATTGTCCTTTTTTCTCCTTTTATGTTCTATTATTTCTCAGTAGTCTCAGTTCTCTGCCTTTGGAGTTATAAATGATGCAGAGTAAATAGATGTCATGCCTAGGTCTTTTGTATGGATGAAATATGACCTTTTCCTTATAACTGTGCCCACCTTAGGCAATTCATTTAGCAGAGTGGTCTCCTACCTAATACTGCAGGAACATCTACTTACCTATTGGTTCATCTTCCAGAGACAAACCAAGGATTGGAGACAGAAGTTGCATAGGCTGAGTAGCTTTTGCTTATGACACTTAATAATGTTATTAGAAAGAAATTCAACATGGTGCTGGGTTTTTAAGTTTTTGAATTTTAAAAGTTCATAGAATTGTTCTTTGCTTTCTTCTTAAACACAATGTTTTCATCAAACTGGTTTCTGCTACAGGAAGGTTACAATTACCTCTGAGTATGCTGCAGCTGATTCATCTTGTATAAATATTCACTTTCTTCACAGCAGAATTCTTTTTCCAAACATCACGTTCAGGCCCAGATAAGTCACCCAGATCAACCAAGCATTTCAAAACCACCTGGTATCTTTAAATGTTACTGTGACCAGGCTTCTAAAATCCTGTAGGGCAAAAATCTAACAAAGTGAAGTCATCCGCAAAGATCAGTGATTCCAAGTTTATCTTTGGCAGGAGGCAGCTCTGTGCTGACATTGAAAAATGCATCTAAGATATAGTCCTCTTTTGTGCAAAATTTCAAAATCTGATTTGCCTTTCAAATTTATCTCAACCTTTCAAGGAGTGATTTTGGCAACATTTGGGGAGTGATAAACAGTCAAAAGGCTGTGGAAATGATTTAAGGATTCAGGACTTTGAAGTAAATGCCTATTTTAGATATTTAACTAACTTCTCATTTCTTCTTACATTTCCCTGAAAATGGGTGTGTATGTGTGGAAATTTTCCAAATTACATTTCTTTAAAGCACAAAGACCATCATTTTTTTGTTGTTGTTGGAGTGCGGAAATTTGTTACTTTAGAGATTCCTAGCTTGCGTGTGTTTATCTTCAGAGTTTACTGAAATTACTATTTTTCCATTTTTCTAATGAACCAAATGACTTTGTTTCCTTAATTTCTTTTTTGATACATTGTAAAGGTGACCCTCTTCCCCTATAAATCTAGTTACTTCAACTGCAGCAGCAAGTTACATGAGTTTAACTTGGAGAATTAGAGAGGAAGGGGGAATTAACATGTTCCTCGCTTGTCTATGTGAAGTACTGAATGAGACCCTTCATTTCATGTATGTTTGCTTATTCAGTCATACATTCATTTGGTCAACATTTATTGAGAATGTCCAAGAGCTGGGGCACAACCCATCCATTAATTCATGAGTGGGTAGGAGAAAAATACAAGTGAAAGGTCATTGTGGATGCCAGACCAAATAATTTTGAGAGATAGTTATGGAAGAGCGGCTGAGAATAGGGTCTTTGAAGGCAGCTGTCTGGGTCTGAACACAAGCTCTGCTACTTTTCCAGCTCTGCAATCTATGCAAATTACTTCCCTCTTCTACCTTGTTCTCTTCATCTGTCAAGACAGAGGGAATAAGATGACATTCTGCCTCAAGAAGTTGGCGTGAGAATAAAGTGAGGTAATGCACATAATGCTTGTGAGAGTGCCTGGGCTTGAGTTCATGCATCAGACAACTTCTTGCTATTCAGGTTTCAGTTCAAATCCTGTGTCTTTGATTGGAGTTTTCCCATTCACCCTTTAAAAATAGGCTGTCCTCAGAGTCACTCTCATTCTTGCCATGGTCTCGAATTCCTGATAGTGCTATCACTCTGAAATTATTTTTATTCTTATGTGCTTGTTTGTTTATTAACTTTTTGACCCACTAGAGTGCACAAAAGACCTTTCTGGTTTGATTCATTGCTCCATTTCCATACCCTAAGATAGTCCATGGCACATACTCACTTTCCATTACCATGTGTGAAATGAATTGCTGAATACTAACACCTAGGACAGGGGTAAACCCAGACCTTTATCTGGGAGCACACAGAAGAGATATTTGACTCAGTCATGTACAGTATCACAATTACTTCCAAGAAGTAATTGTATCACAATTGCTTCCAAGAAGAAATGCCATCCTCTTGGCATGTGAAGGCTGTGGATCATTAGAGGCATAAACAGAAGGACAGAAGTTCAGGAGATCAAGGGTATCCCAGGGAGAATATGCATTTAATCCTCACAGTAACTGCTTAAGATGGACACTTTGCTTCCCATTTTCTGAGATAAGAAAAAGAAGCTGAAAATAGGCTGTGTGAACTTACACAGAGTTCCAGTGTTAGCAAGTGTCAGAGCCAACATTCAATCATCCCACTTCACTTTTGTGCAAAAAATATTACTATGAGGACCTCAAAACCAGAAATAGTATATAATGCCTGAAATTGTTCTTTATGGACCTGTATTCTCAGAAATCTAGTGATATTTTTCCAGGCTATAAATACCATCACAACATGCACCTCTTCACTTCGGATAAGGAGCAGCCCTGTGCAACCCTTCTGAGTTCCTTTACACTGTGTCTTCAGTGAACTAATTTTATATCTGGCTGCCTTGTTACAGACACAGGTCAGGTATTCCACACTGCAAGCAAAGTGGAAAAATAATTTTCTACACTCAAGCATTTATGCCCAAAAGCCTGGATATTATCTTTATAGTCTAACCATTTTTTGTGATGATGGGGTTGCTTAATAACATGCTTGCTGCACTGTCCTGAGTGTGCGCACCAACCCGACACCAAGGCAGCAGCCTCATATGTGGGGGCTTTGTCTTGCCTACTGGATAAACATTTGATCCATCCTTCAGAAACACTGGAAGCGTTTGCTCCTAAAAAATTTAATAAAGGCTTTTTAAAATATACATAGGGAAAGGGGAAGATGGAAAGAAAGTTGAAGAAAAACGATTCCTAGCAAATTTTTCTCAATATTCAGATCTAACATTATGAATATGGCAGTTTTTTAATGGCTGTAAATTCTATGCCTCTCCTCCCATTGAAAGGAAGTGAGTTTTGTCTCCTTCCATTAAATCTGGGTAGGTTTGTGACTGAGACTTCCAAGATAGGGTCATAAATGGCCATGTAGCTTCTGCTTGAATCTCTTAGTTTATGTGCTATTTGGTGTTCTTTGTCTGAACGGAGCTATCAAGCTGACAGAAACCCTATGTGGCCATGTGTAGGTGTTCTGTGTGGGCCCCCAAGCCCATCCACAAAGTCATCCCACCTGAGGAGTTAGCAGGTGAGTGAAACACCTCTAGATGAATCCAGTCCCTTTATGATGAAGATCACCTCCCGACACTTGCACCATCCCGTGAACTGAGGCTCCAGACACTATGCAGCCAAGATTAACTGTCCCCACTGTGTCCTGCCTGAATTACTGATCAACAGCATATGTGAGCATAAAAAATTTGCTGTTTTTGCCATTAAGTTTTAGATGGTTTGCTACATAGCTGGCGTAGCAGCACAATTAGTCTTTGTCTACCTTTATTAAGTACCCACATTGTCAGGAGGCCCAGGTATGAGCCTCTCTTGAGTCCTACCCAGTTCCTGCCCTTCCTGCCTTTCGTCACCTCTGATCCTTTGAAGGAGGAACTTGAGCTGAGACTTATTTGATTCATCTCCAGCTCAAGTAGACAGACATGGTGGAGAAAAGTCACACTTCACCTCTCACCTACTTTGCTCCTGACCCTCCCTTTGAGTGCGTCAAGATGGTCACTGACCAGTCCAGCTATATAATGTCATTGCTTTTGCTCTAATTGGCCACCCCAAGTCACCCAGTTGCTCGATAAGGGACCATGGGTGATTGGCTTGGCCCATTCTTAACCCCCCTATCAAAAATGCATCTCTTCAAGTCCTCCTTTGCATAACTGCCTCACCCGGCAGGTTAGACAGGTAAATTATCATACCTGTCACAGGCTGCATCCTGATTGGTCACCTCTTGGTCCACACCCCCTTCCCAGAGAGTATATAAAGCAGGCCATTGGCCATGAGAGAAGAGGAAGAAGAAGGGAAGCCTTTTGTCTCCATGTGCTATCCCAACCACTCTGAACCTGACTACCGCACCCTACTCCTGAGACCCACAATTCCAGAGAATACTCCAAGCAAGCTGTCCAGTCAAGGCCAGGGCCCCTGAAGAAGAAAAGATACCTATCAACAGAAGAAGAGCCCTCCAAGTTCCCCCCACCAGGAAAGGAGGGAAGAAGGTGAACTGCGAAAGTCAAGACCAGCAGGACCACCACCATTAAAAACCTCTTTCCCTCTCCTTATACAGAAACTACTTAATAAATCCCAGTTGTTTATAGAGAAGGCTCCTGAAATCCTTCTTGGCACCTCTGGCTCTCACTCAATCCCATGAGGCCCCAGACACAAAGTGTTGAGGTATAATTCTGCTCTTAGCTAGACCGGAATGAACCCAGACACCACAAGATGACAATATCTCTAAGGCAGAGTGAGACTTCTTAAGCAGAGTTGTGGTCAGTTCCATTAAAATTGGTTGAATCAACACTGGTTTCAATTCTCCTTCTCTGCTTGCTTTCTCTCTAAGAGTTTGAAAAATAAAAGTCTCTAGTTCCCAGATGTCTTAGTCAGCTTTCCATTGCTATGACAAAATACCAGAGTAAATCAACTTAAAGGAGGAAAGATTTATTTTGGCTCATGGTTTCAGAGCTTTCAGGCCATAGTCACTTGGTCTGGCTGCTTTCAGGTTTATGTGAGGCAGAATATCCTGGGAGAAGAACACAGTGGAGGAAAGCTGCTAGCCTTATGGTAGCCAGGATGCAAAAATAGAAAGAAAGGGGCTAAGTCTACTCACCAATGGCATGCCTCCAAAGACCTATTCTCTTCAACTAGATGCCACTTCCTAAGTTTCTATCACTTCACTACTGATGAAGACAGAACACTTATTATCCAATAACTTCACCAAATGCTCACCTCTGAACATTACTGCATCAGGGAACAGACCTGAAACATGTGAGATTTTGTAGGATATTCTGGATCCAAAGTATAATACCAGCCTATCTTGAAGTTCCAAGTGGTTTGTGACATCATTTTGGCCAATACGTGGAGAAAACAGTACCTGACCCTTCCCTGTTAGTCAGCTATGGCACAGAAACTGACCAAAACAAACTTGTGGGAGAAATGATGTATTAGGGATTCACATTTACAGGATGTCAGTCCATAATGACCCCCACGTGTCTGCCATCTTGTAGTTCTGTGGGGGCCTGAATGTTGTTGGGATGCTGAAAGCTATGCCACTGGTTCTTCGGATACTAGCAGGGCCATCTATGGTAAACAGGTTTAACTGAGCTTCCAGACCAAAATAGACTATGGAGAAGAAACTGGCAGCCCACTCCCCAAACAATTAGCCAGTGAAAATTCTCTGAACAGCAGAAAAGCAGTGTCAAATACAGTGCCAGAAAATGAGCCCCTAGGCTGAAGGCATTCAAAAAAATAACTGGGAGCCGGGTGTGGTGGCGCATGCCTGTAATCCCAGTGGCTCTGGAGACGGAGGGAGGAGGATAGTAAGTTTGAGACCAGAGGCAGTGTGTGTAATTTGGCAAGACCCTGTCTCAAAAAAGTAAGCAAAAAATGGGCTGGGGGTGCAGCTCAGTGGTCCAGCATTAGTAAAGCATGCAAGTGGGAAGCCGTGGGTTTAAACCCCAGTACCACAAAAAAAAAAAAAAAAAAAAAGAAAAGAAAAAGAAAAAGAAAGAAAAGAAAAGAAAAGAAAAGAAACAACTGGGGAAGAGTTGTCTCCTCAAAGTAGAGTCAACCTTAATGATAGGAATGGAGTAGAGCCCCGGGACCTCCTTTTGCTGATGTGGCATGAATCAAAATGAGAAGAAACACAATGTCTGCAACAATGGAATCAAATATGAAAAGATCACATGCGTGGCACAGTTTTGGGTTTGTTTTGTTCTATTATACTTAGGGGTGCTATGAGTCATATCTGACTTGAAGGCACCTAACAGTAACAACAACAATGGTCCATAATTATGGAAGGAAAGGCAGCAGGACAAGTGGCGGAGGCCTCTAGCAGAGAACCTCACATCTTGGTAGACCAGGGGCAGAGAAGTTATCAGAACCTAGGTCCCAAGCAAACTCCAAAGACCTACTCCCAGTGACTGGCTTCTACAAAGCTAGAACTCACCTTGCAAAGTTCCACAGCTGTTCAAAAAAATGCTAACAACTGGGGACCAAGCTTTCAAAGGCATGCCTTTTCGAGGACATTTTAGATTAAAATCATGACACCTTTCCCAATGAAGGTCACGGAGGAAAATATCTTTTCTTTTTCCTCCTATCTGGTATGTGGATGCTGTGCTGGTTGGAATTGTAACAGCTGTCTTGGGACCATGAGGCCACATAGTATGGCAAAGAGTATAGAGGGAGAAACAGTCATTGGGGGAATTCCTTGAGCAGTTACACTCATTCTGTGTTGCTTTCTGCCAGAACTTTTATTACACAAGAAAAACAATTTAGCCAGGTGCGGTGGTACATGCCTGTAATCCCAGCGGCTTGGGAGGCAGAGGCAGGAGGATTGCAAGTTCGAGACCAGATGCAGTCTGTGTAACTTAGCGAAACCCTGTCCCAAAAAGTGAAAACATGAGCTGGGGGCGCAGCTCAGTGATCCAGCACTTGCAAAGCATGTGCTCTGGGTTCAACCCCCAGTACTGCAAAAAAAAAAAAAAAAAAAAAAAAAAAAAAAAAAAAAAAAAAAAAAAAAAAAAAAAAAAAAAAAAAAAAAAAAAAAAAAAAAAAAAAAAAAAAAAAAAGAAAAGAAAAGAAAAGAAAAACAATTTAACTCTTAAAAAGCTTTTGTTAATCAGATATTACATAACTCATTGGTGAATGCTCCTCAAATGACTCAAATCTCCCTGACATTATGCATAATATGTATTACATTGCATATACTTCACTATGTGATACTTATTCAATGGAACTTGAATAATAAGAAGAACCATTTATGCCTCAAACAAAAGAAAAAGGGGGAAAAAGGAAGGTGGGGGAGAGAAGCACAGTATTCTTCCATTGCATATCTCTTTATTGTGGGAGACCCTGAAGCTCAGAGCCAAGATGCACATGGGGAATATTTGATGACTGAGTTCCATTTTCTATGGCTGCAATACTGACACTACCATCATGTTCATTCATTGGCAAGCAAGTTTGTGGTATGGGAAAAGAAAAACAATCAAGTATTTTGTGGATGCCAACTCTCCAATATGATTTTTTTCCAACCTTTACTTCATGTTACAATTATGAATAACATTTTATTAAGGCCCGTATTTTTCTTTTAGATAAGAGAAGCCATCAGTTTTCCTAATGCACTTTGTATGAAAATGCTTAGTCTTACCTGAACTAGTTATGTTTCCCTTATGCCTTTACGAAAGACAAATTTTATATTTGATGTTTACATTTTTACACATATAAATATGCTTTTCCTAATGATAATTTATTTCATCCAACAATTATAATCAGTGCAAATAAGTAGTGTGATAACTTATATACAGTGATTAATATTAGAAAAAACTTGTCTTACAACAAAATTGCTGATGTTCTAAAACCTGCTACCATAGGTATTTTGCATCACGGAAGCGTAAACGCATATAATTGCTGGTTATTTTTATGTGACAGTTATAAATCCTGTTATATAATAAACAAGCTAGAAAGTGAAGCATAAAATAATGGTTCCATAGACAAAGGAGAAGAATAATTACATATGGATGAGGACAAAAAACCCCTCAAAGAACAGAAAGAATTTTGAATCTCTCCCCTCTCCCTAGAGTACCATTTCAGGTGGTAATTCATCTTAAAGGTATGGTACTTCAAATGCATTTACTCTATCAAAGATATTCAACTCATAATTCTTTAAAATCTGCAAGTAGATCTTGTAGTATAACCATTCAGGCTTATATTAAGTAGCTTGAATTATATATTGTAGGACAAAGTGATCTTCACAAGTCGGGAATGCTATAAATCTTCTCAGTGAATATCCTTTCTTTAAAACTTTTCTAGAAAAGCTGTCCCCTGAAAGTCCTACCTGTTTTATAGATACCTGCTCTTCTTTGTCACACTGTATATTCTTCGGGACTTAAATCCAGCTGTTTTCATCTCTATTCCCCCTGTATCCACTATGCCTGGCTCATTCACTCATCCAGTGCCCAACATATGTGGGCAGAGTGTTAGGTGACAAACACAATATGTCTGACCCTCACTCTTAGGAATCAATAGTTTTAGCAAGGGGTTGGACATTTAAATATATATGAAGAAATAAAGTCTCATTACAGATTTGACAAATGCAACAAAGGAAGAATGTACAGTATAATGTGGAAGTAAAATGGAGAGTTGGTTGACTCTGGAGTGGAGGGGTGGCAGAGGTGGAAAAAGTGATATTTCATTTGAGACCTTGAGGATGACCAGAGAAAGCCAGGTAAAGTCAGCAGGAGCAGAGAGAAAACATTTCAGGTAGAGGGAAAATCAGGTGCATAGGCCCTGGGCTGACAGATGATGCTTATTAAATACAGTGGTACCTCGGCACTCAACCACAAACTGCTCTGGAAGGCTGGTTCAGTGCCAACCAGTGCAAATGCTAAGCACTTTTTCTCCATTCAGCACCAGACTGAATAGCTAATTTAGACATATTGTATGATGCTCACATACTTAGCAATGAGTTCTTTTTCTAATTCAGTTGTTCTTACGGTTTTCCTCTTTCCTTCACTTTTAACACTAGAAAGTTTCTTGGGTGGCATGATGGCCATATGATCTACAAATATAAATACACATTAAAAGACACACACACACACACACACACAAGATCATGAGCACAGCATCAAGACATTTCTTTACCACTTGAAATCAAGGTGCAAAGTGGCATCTCACACAGCTTTTAGCATGGTGGTTGAGTGCCAACCAAGTGGTAGTTCCCTGAACTAGAATTCTTTCAGAAATACTGGTCAAGGACCAAAGTATTCAAGCATGCAACCATTCCCATGCCAAAGTAGCACTGGGTTTAGTCATTCCAGTCATGATGTGAGACTGTGAGTGGAACATGATTATATATTCCCTGAGTGCTCAATTCCAACCCATTTTACACTCCCAGCTCAAGCTTCAACCCATTCTCCTTTCATCTTTTGGTTTCTTCAACAATTCTATATACCAAATAGCCTTAATATCAGTATACTGTTGTCAATCCTTTGTAATTGTGTCCCTTAATCTTCAGATCGTATGTTCTTTAAGCACAAGAACTATGATTTAAAATATACAATATCTCAATCTAAAGTTTAACATTTTGTTGACCACTATATATTTGTAAACTACATCTTTAAATGATTTTTGCTTGTATTTGTTTTTAACATTTGTAATTTCCAATTACATTAAATGAAAATTATGGAAATTAAATAAATTGTAAATTTTAATCTGTAAAAACAATATATAGTTTTAAAATATGAGTTATGATATTCTCTTACATACACATAAATGAGATAAATGAAAACATCATGGAATGTAAAAAATCAATTTAGAAATGAGGACAAAGGAACACTTTCCAAATAATCTTGGTGAACAATGGGGTACAGGATTACTGGGAGACACTCAAGTATGTTTTATCATTCTTAGTGGTATTACTAATGATGATAAAAGAACACAGCCTTCAGTATAAATTGTTCCTCAACATCAAAAAAAAAAAAAAAACCAGAAATCCTTACAACTGGGTCAGTATGTGACTTTGTGATAAATGGAGAATAGATGAGTTTGTCCAAAATTTTTCTTTACTTAGTTCTACAGTCAACACCCATAGAAGCAACAGTCAGCAAATCAAAAGACACATTGCATTGGGAAAAGCTATTGCAAAAGACCTCTTTAAAGTATTGAAAAGTAAAGATGTCACATTGAAGATGAAAGTGCATCTGA
Organism: Pedetes capensis; assembly: GCA_007922755.1. Lineage (NCBI taxonomy): Eukaryota > Metazoa > Chordata > Mammalia > Rodentia > Pedetidae > Pedetes > Pedetes capensis. Next base: position 80,336 of record VMDO01007866.1, read on the forward strand.
CTCATGCCATAGTATTTTCAGTTGCATCATATGGTTGTGAAAACTGGAACATTGAATAACGGAGACAGGAGAAGAATTGATGCTTTTGACTCCTGGTGCTGGGGACGAATATTGAATATACCATGGACTGTCAAAAGAACCAATACGTCTGTCCTGGAAGAAGTGCAACCAGAGTGCTTCTTGTAAACAAGGATGGCTAGACCGCATCTTACATATTTTGCACATGTTGTCATGTAAGACCAATCCCTGGAGAAGGACATCATGTTTGGGAGAGTGATAAGTTAGAGAAAAGAAAGAAGGTATTCAACTAGATGGATTGACTCAGTATCTGCATCAATGGGCTTAAACATACAATAGATCTTATGCATGGCACAATGTCAGATAGTATTTCATTCTGTTGTACTTAGGGTTAGGGTCACTATGAGTTAGACTCCACTGGATGGCACCTAACAACCAAAATGTGATATTGAAGCATAAACAAAAGACTGTGACACTTTAATTTTACTTACTATAAACATAGTTTATACTGCATACATTACTGAGCAAATGCAAATTTTCATCTCCAGCTAAAATAAATAATGGAAATCTATAGCTATATCATTTAAATTTGTTTGACTTATATGCAATTAGTTTCCTGATAAAAGCAGATATCATAATAAACCTCCCAGTTATATTAACTGTTCATGTTTTCAAGATGTGAAATAAAAATAATATGGTCCTGAACTGCTGAATTTTCAGAGACCAGACCACTTGAAAAACCTATGTAACATATTTGAAAAATGATTCTTTGTTCAGAGGAAATAAATTCACTATGATTATCATTGCCGTAATAATCTGCTTCCATTAATTGAACAACTACTATGTACAGCTTCTTTTCTTTGACTCCAAAGATAATTTCATCAAGCAACATATTTTGGATCTGCCTTCAAAGAACTTACAATCCTCTACATGAGAAAAACAAACCCTCTGCACACTACAACTCTAAGTACAGGAGTTATATATAGAACTTGACATGAATGGGGTTACCAAGGGCCATGCAACTTTGTGGCCCTATATGAGACATGATCAGAAAAATGACAATTATATGAATGTATGACAAGATCCAGGGAGTATTTACAAGTGATATGACACACATCTATTGAACAAACTATAGTAATTGCTAGAGATGGATCATCATGAGTTTATGGGGTGAGAAAAGCCTTCAAAGGAAAATACTTCTGGGGGGTTTGTTTTCTTTTTTTTTTTCTTTTTTTTTTTTTTTTTTACAGTACTGGAGGTTGAACCCAGGGCCTGGCGTTTGCATGCTATGCAAGTGCTGGACCACTGAGCTGCTGCACCCCAAGCCCATTTTCCTTTCCTTTTTTCTTTTTTTCTTTTCTTTTCTTTCTGGTGTTTTTTTTTTTTTTTTTTACTTTTTGAGACAGGGTCTTGCTAAATTATGCAGACTGCCTCTGGTCTCGAACTTGCTATCCTCCTGCCTCTGCCTCCCAAATTGCTGGGATTACAGACATGCACCACAGTGCCTGGCCACTTCTGTGTTTCTTAGCAAGGAGACCTTTGACCAGTGATTATGCAGTGAGAGATACTTGACTAAGACTTGCATACCAAAGCCTGAGGCTTTGCAATCTTATCGGGTAAAACTTTCTGCCATGATATTATTTGTTCCTTTATTATCTTGGAATGAAGCATTTCTATATACTATATTAATTTTGGGTAATTTCTTATCGTAGCCAGGAGGTCAGTAAATCATCTTTAAAATCCAGGTCCCCTACTATTGACAGATAGTAAAAACAGAACAGTGATTGCTGGAGAAGACCTGTTTGTAACAGTGTGCTTCAGTGCCCACTCCCTGAGATAGCTTATATATATGTGTATTTTTCGCCATAAAATTGACCTGACCTTTAATGAAACTAGGACACTCCAGCCATGGGTCCAGCCCTGAAGGTGCCACACAAGCAAAACCTTGACCTTTTTCTTCCCTGGCTTTCCCTGAGGAGTCGTCACATCCAGCATCAGACTTCACCTAGTGCAGCTGCTTTATTATTTTTTTCTTTCAATTTTCTCTCTCAGCAGGTTGGTTTTGGCTGCCTGCCAGCCTATACTCATGCTGACTTGGTGCTGCTGCACACTTGTTTTAGCACAGAATTGTCTACAAGGATGGGTTTGGTTCACTTACATGAAGACAATCTCCCTCAAAACTAGTATGGAGGGCATGTGTATTCAAACCACTGCATATATGCGCTGTCTGCTTCTGAGTAAAACATTTCCCAAACTATATGAACTTGGAACACGTGATTGCCAGTGATACCATTGCCTTTTTCACCAATTGAACTAAGTAGATTTGTCTCTGTGAAAGTATTCATTTCACTCAAATGTGTCCTGGGCCCAAGAAATCTTTGTTCATAAATACAGAGCATTTTCTTATCCAACATCAATGTGTCAGTGTCTTATATTATTCTGAGGGAGATGAGTGAGGAAAAGAGCACTTTTTTTGGATCAGTTCAAATCTTAGGTATTGTGGGTCTTTCAGATTATCAAAACAACTGACTCTTCTTGTAATATCAAATAATAATAATAATAATAATAATAGTAATAACAATCAGCCTTTGTGGTTATTTGATGCTAGTTGACTAGTCTTACTTTCATCAGCCCTTGGTTACACTGAAATCATAAAATGTAAAGATCTCCTGAATATTTACAAATGTATCATTGAACAGTTACTTGGAATCCTTTCCCAAGTGTGCACTGGTGTATCATCTATAGTAACTAGGTTTGTTTGTCTATAATGACAGTGAAAATAAAATAATAATCATCCATGTAAAGAAGTAGTTTCTCTCTGGCAATCAGATACCACAGGATACCATCAGTCTTTTGGGTATTAAGGATGCTCATGCACTCAATGATGTTGACATGAAAATATCCTGAGCTCAACAATATTAAGGGCACAGGTAACTAACTGTCTTACTACTAGAACACCACAGGCAAAATAAAAAAGGGTGGCCCACATCCAGTATTGAGAGCAGCTAAGAAGACTCCTTCTCCCAGTTGACTTGTGATGCTGGTCAAAAACAATGAAAAGGTCTGCTTTTTAAAGATATGAAAACTTAGCATAGACAATTTCTTGGTATTAAAAATTCTTTTAAATTTAGCTTATTATTTATTTTTATTTATAAGTCTCCATGAAGCACTGAATGACTCTGAAAGTGGGCAAAAGAAAGTGCATAGATGAATAATATTTCAAGGCATTATCTGACAAAAATTCCCTTGACAATAATTATATATATATATACAGATAGATAGATAGATAGACAGATAGATAGGTAGATGATATAGATATAGATATAGATATATTTGTTGTTGTTAGGTGCTGTTGAGTCATATTCAACTCACAGCAACCCTTATAGGGTTTTCGAAGGCTGACTGTTTCGGGATTGCCTCGGGAGTGGATTGCCACATCCTTTTCCATTTTTGTGGTGCTGGGAATGGAACTCAGGACCTCAGAGATTGCAGAGTGGCACTCTACCAACTGAGCTAAATCCCAGCCATATATATATATATATATATATATGAAATATATGTGTGTGGGGGGGTCTGGGATTTAGCTCAGTTGGTAGAGCGCTGCGCTGCAGTCTCTGAGGCCCTGAGTTCAATTCCCAGCACCGCAAAAATGGGAGAAGGACCTGGCAATCCACTCCCAAGCCAATCCCGAAAACAGCCATTGAAAACCCTATGAGGGTCACTATGAGTTGGATACCAACTCGACGGCACCTAACAACAACAACTATATATATATATATATATATATATATATATATATATATATATATATATATATATTTCTGAAAAATACTTTCACTCTTGCCTATATGCTTCATTAGACTATCTCCATGCTTCTGGAAATAGAGGTGGGAATTAGGTAGGAAATTGGATCTCTGGCCTGAATTTATCTCTTGTAATGCTTGTTCTTATATACTGGCTATATTTGGCTACAAGAGACATAATTTACTGAATCCCAAAGTATAGAATAAACAAGGTCATGAATGTCAGGTGCTGTTCTCACTAACTTGATCCTAGGCTCATTACTTGACTCATGGTTATGCATATAGCAAGTCAGATTCCTTTGTACCTTACCTTCTTGATTCCACTAAGGTGGGGCCCATGGTTTCCCTGCCAAACGTCAACAAATAAGGGGAAAAATCCATTACATCACTTTGGTGGTCTTATTAGGCACATAGTAGGAATGCTATGTATAGTAGCTATGTATAGTAGGAATGCTATAAGTTGATTTTCCCATCAGATCTATTAATGAAAATTCTTCAGCATTCTTAGAAGCTTTATTAAACTTGTCTGGCAAGGAGCTCTTTAGACTTTCATGCATGAGCTAAATAGCAGATGGCTGTCAAAATTCCACCCCAGATCTGACTAAGTTTTCATTAGAAAACTACGTGAAGTATCCATTTGTCCAAATAATAAATAACAACCTTTTATTTCAGCTTTCATTGTGTATACACTTGAATATAAGGGGAAAAATGAATAAGGGTGCGTAAGAAAAAATAAAATCCAGTATTGGGAGAGAGTAGTAATTGTACAGCAGGGAAACCTGTTAGAATTTTTCTTCACTTTGGGCTAATTTCAAATCTACACTTAGTCACCTTGAAATCAGAGCAGTAGCTCTGCTAAAGAAATATGATGCTCAGGCAGATATAGGATGTCTGCTGAAAAAAAAAAGTGGGGTAATGAAAATCATCCTTAATTTCCTCTCTTTGAGTCAAGAGAGAGGAAACTTTGGGGCATAAAATAGAAACCAGTAAAAAATTAAAGAGACCTCCTAGCCAACACAGAAAGAAAGCCATCAGTTATTGCAGAAACCAAGGCCAGAACCTTATAGTCTTGCGATGGCCAGCTTAGATGTAATATTTCTCTCTAAACCCAGAGACTGAGGGAGGAAAGAAGGCCTGGCAGGAGTCAGAGACCAGATTATAGTACCAGGCACCCATAGACAGAGATTCTATGCACTTTGTCCACTGGTAATGTGTAGACCTCAGGAGGGTTCTCTCTGACTCTATAATTGTGCTGTTGAAAGATGAATGGGTTTAGTTCTGGGAGATAACCAAGGTCCTGGGGTATAGGGAGTCGCAGCACAGGGGACAGTCTTTGCTTCTTGATTGTTGTTGTTGTTAGGTGCGGTCGAGTCTATATCCGGCTCATAGCAACTGTCATAGGGTTTTCAATTGCTGACTGTTTTGGGATTGCCTTGGGAGTGGATTGCCAGGCCCTTCTCCCATTTTTGCGGTGCTGGGAATTGAACTCAGAACCTCAGACACTGCAGCGCAGCGCTCTACCAACTGAGCTAAATCCTAGCCCTTGCTTCTTGATATCCAGGATTATCTGGTCAAATTTGAAGATTCAAATGATGGATTCAGAGCTGAATTCTATTGAACTTTTAAAGAAGAATTAATACCTATCTCCTCAAACTATTCCATAAAATAGAAGAGGAAGACATACTTTTAAATTCATTCTACAAAGCCAGTGTATCCATGATAACCAAAACCAAATAAGGACACACACACACACACACACACACACACACACACACACACACACACACAAATATCTATAGACCAATTTCTCTGATGAACATAGATGCAAAAATCCTCAATAAAATATGTGTAAACAAAATACAGTATCACATAAAGACCATACACCATGGCTAAGTAGGCTTCATTCCACAAATACAAGGCTATTTCAACATATGCAAATCAATAAATGTAATACAACACATCAATAGTCTTAATGACAGAAATCACATAATCCTCTCAATAGCTGAAGAAAAAGCCTTTGACAAAGTTAAACATGACTTCATAATAAAAGTCCTGAAGAAACTTGGAATAAAAGGAGCATAATTTAACATCATAAAGGCTCTCTATGACAAACCTATAGCTAACATTATACTAAATGGAAAAACTAAAAGCATTCCTCCTAAAATCAGGAACAAGACCCACTTTTTCCACTCTTATTCAATGTAGTATTGAAGTTTTACAGACCAATAAGGTAAGAGAATGAAATAAAAGAGATACAAATAGAGAAAGAAGAGGGCAAATTATTGCTACTTGCAGATGACACCATTCTCTACTTAACAGACCCTAAAGACTCCACCAGAAAACTCTTAGAGATAATTAGTTGCTTCAGTAAACTAGGGGTACACAGAAATTAACCTTCCTATGTACTAATAACAAACAGGAAGAGAAAAAATCAAAACAATAGTCCCATTCACAATAGGAATTACTCTAAGCAATGATCCTAAAGACCTCTACAATGTGAACTTCAAAACACTAAAGAAAGAAAGTGAAGGCACTAGAAGATGAAGAGATCTTGCTGTCTCATGGATTAGAAGAATTAATATTGTGAAAATGGCTCTCCTGCCAAAAACTATCCACAGAGTCAATGCAATCTTCATCAATATTGCAATGATATACTTCACAGAAATAGAAAAAAAGATCCTAAAATTCATATGGAAGCACAAAAGACCTTGTATAGCTAAGACAACCCTAAACAGCAAAAACAGGGCAGGAGGCATCACAATACCTAACATCAAAATATATTATAGGGCCACAGTAACAGAAACAGATTGGTGCTGGCACAAAAACTGTTATGAAGATCAATGGAACACAATAAAAGACTAAGAAAAAAATACATGCAGCTACAGCCACCTGATCATCAGCAAAGAACTCAAAGGTGTACACTGAAGAAAAGATAGCCTTTTCCACAAATGGTGCTGAGAAAATTGGATATCCATATCTAGAAGAATGAAAATAGACCTTTATCTCTCATCCTGTAGGAAAATCAATCCAAAATGGGTCAGAGATCTCAATGTAAAGCCAGAAACTTTGAAAGTTCTTGAAGCAAATGTAGGGAACACATTCCAACATATAGGCATAGGTAAGTCCTTTCTTAACAGGACTCCGAATTGCCCAGGAAATAGCATCAAGAATTGAAAAATGGGATTACATAAAACTCAAAAGCTTTTGCACAGCAAAAGAAACAATAAAGTAAAAGGAGAGTCCACAGAATGAGAGAAAATCTTTGCTTCTTATACATCTGACAGAGGATTCATTTTTAGAATATATAAAAAATACAAGAAATTGAATGCCAAAGAAACAAATAATCCAATAAATAAATAGGTAATGGAGCTGAACGGATTGTTTTCAAAAGAAGAAATACAAATTGCCACTAAACATATGAAAAAATGTTCAATGTCCATATCCATCAAGAAAATGCAAATCAGAATTACACTAAGATTCCATCTCACCCCAGTCAGAATGACTGGTGTCAACAAAACTAGCAACAATAAATGCTGTCAAGGTCTGATGGAGGAAGCAGGAGGGAGCCCATTTACACTGTTAATGACAGTAAATTATTGAAATCAGAATAGAGGTTCCTCAGAAAACTAAAAATAGAGCTCCCATATGATCTAACTATATCACTCGTAGGTATACACCCAAAGGAAGAAAAATCATCATATCACAGAGACACCTGCACTTCCATATTCATTGTGGTACCCTTCACAATAGCAAGGATATGGAATCCACCCAAATGTCCAGCAACAGGTGACTGGATTAAAAATGTGGCATACATACACAATGAAATATCATTCAGCAGTAAAAAAGAATAAAATTATGTCATTGGCAGCAAAATGTATGGAACTTGAAATATCATTTTATGCAAAATAATCCAGAATTAAAAAGAGAAATATGGCATGTTCTCACTCATATGTGGTAGCTAGATCTACCTTAAGGAAAAAATATATTTATACACAAACACTTATACTCTCTCTCTCCCTCTCTCTCTCTCTCTCTCTCTCTCTCTCTCTCTCTCTC
>VMDO01007867.1:0-88220 GCA_007922755.1 Pedetes capensis
TGTTTTGTAAAACCACTTTCGAGAAGGCATAATTACCCCCATCACAAAGCAGCAGGAAACCAGGGCCCAGAGGGGTTACTCCAGGCCATTCAGTTGGCAAGGCAGTGGAGTGAGGTTCAAATCCAGATCTCCCCAACCCCCAAGTTCATGCTCCTTCACTTTCCCACAGTCCAAGGTCTCAAAGCGAGGCAGCAGTGGGCCTCCCGAGGGGCTGTCTCCAACCGCAGAGGCAGAGCGTTGCAGCCACTGTTTCAGGATGTCTGCTTGGTCCCATGGCCCAGCTGGTTTTTCTCACATCTCACAAGGATCTCTTGTTGTTGTTAGGAGCCGTGGAGTCGTTTCCGACTCATATTGACCCTCACAGGGTTTTCAATGGCTGTTTCGGATTGCTTGGGGAGTGGATTGCCAAGTCCTTCTCCCATTTTTGTGGTGCTGGGAATCAAACTTGGGACCTCAGAGACTGCAGAGCGGCGCTCCACCAACTGAGCTAAATCCCAGCCCCCTACAAGGGTCTCTTGTTGTTGTTGTTAGGTGCTGTCGAGTCAGTATCTGACTCATAGCGACCCCTCATAGGGTTTTCAATGGCTGAGTGCTTCGGGATTGCCTTGGGAGTGGATTGCCAGGCCCTTCTCCCAACAAGGGTCTCTAGGTTTGCAGAAATGTACCCAAGCCGTGACAGATAGAGGAGACCCAAGTAATGAGTGAAGGCGCTGCCACAGAAGGCGCCCCCTCTGGTGGAGACGCGATCCGGACGCCTTTCACCTTGGCCGCCCCGCCCTCTGCCCCGCCCCTCGCAGACGCAGCAGGCAAGACAAGGGCCACCTGTGGTTCCCCCTGCGCGGCGGACGTGGGCGGGCCTTTCAACAACTTCTCCTAACGTTGGCCACTTCAGTTTTTCTGCCACAGAGGGTGAGTGGCAAGGAGCAGGGTCTTCCTGGGCGACCCGACCTGGCATCGGCCCCTGCGTGCAGTTCAGGAGTCCCAGCTGGGCCAAATAGCTCCGCATCGCTCCCCAGCCATGTCCAGGCTGCTTTCTGCGGTGGCAGCGCTGTTCCTGTCCCTGGCCGGTGAGTGACACACCACTTTGCAAGGTGGCCCTGCTGTGTCTGGACATTTTAAACCTGAACACATTCTGGTGCCCGTGAGCAAGGGGAGGCAGGACTGAGCGCAGATGTGGCTTCTGCCATTGCTGGCCTTTAGCTGGAGAAGTCTCCCACCTGGTGCCTTTCGCAGGTGGGGCACGCTTTCCGTCTTTCCAAGGGCTTCCACAGGCCGGACTTGTTTCTTGTGAGTTAGAGTATGTGTCAAGACAGAAGACAGTGACCTTGTTCCCGCCGCTGCTATTGGCTCTGGGCACCTTATCAAAGTGAGTCTGTAGAAGTCACTTTGATTTAGGAGCTGGGAAACTGAGCCAGGGCTCAGAAACTGGGTTTCTCGCTTTGTGATCGGGCAAAGCAGCCGTTCCTGCAAGCGCTGTGTTAACACATTCCGTAAACAGTGGGCTGTGAGGCTGTGTCAGGTTGGTCTGACTGGTTGCACTATTTCAGAAAGGTGTAAACAAGGGCATCGGAGATGAAAGAAAGTATATTGCCATCACGCTTGGGTTCAGAGAGGCCGTCTGGAAGCTGAGCCTACACCGACTATGGGCTGTCTGGTGCCCTGAGCGTTTTCTACCCAGGTGGTCCAATCCTCTGGCTATTCTGTCCCTGTTAGCAAATTCACCCGCTTAATTCCCAATTCCTTCTAGAACCACTGAACTGAGCAGAGGATTAGCTCCGTCCACACAGCCCTGCTGATGTGCCCAGTGGGGGCACAGCGGCCCTTGGTGGTGACAGGAATGTCATGAAGGCTATGAGGGCTAGATCAGTCAGGGCTGTTTTACTTTGTGCTGTGCTTTCCAAATTGTAATTTCATGTTCTTTGGAGTACAAAAGAAGAAATAATCTGGGCTGGGAATGTAGTTTAGTGGTAGAGCACGTGCCTAGCATGTGCAAAGCCCTGGGTTCGATCCTTGGCACTGCAGGAAAGAAAAGGAAAAAAAAAAAAAAAGAAAGAAAAGAAAAAGAAAAAGAGAGAGACATCCACAAAACTCTGTCGAGCATCCACGGTAACTGGCACATGAACGGAGAGGCTGGTGGGCTCAGGGGCACGGCGAGTCTGGCAAACACCCCCGACAAGTGGAGAAGAAATGCCGCCTGGCCTTGTCCTCCTGAATTGCAGTTGGGATTCAGAGGCCAAGGCCTTGAATGGAGTGGGAGGTTCTTTCTCCAAGGTGAGCCCCACCACATTAGTGGCTCCTGCAGGGCCTCTGGGGGCCACAGGGAGCTGCGCTCATGCCCCACCCTGCCCCTCACCAGCAGGGAAGCCTTGTTCACATCCCCTGGCCTTTTGGGCACCCAGTTTCCTCACTGAAAAATGAGGAAAGCAGTGTCCTCTCCAGGCATGCTGGGAAGGCGCAGGGAGACAGGGTGTGAAGCGTAGCCACAGAGCCTTTGCCTGGCCTGGTGAATCCCGCTTCTCGCATTTCTCTTCCGGCCCCTCTCGGTTTGCCTTTGCAGCCTCCTTCACGCCTCACAGGCCCATCAGCTCACGGTAATGGTGACCATTCTCACTAGCGCTTTCTGTGCGCCTGACACAGGTCTGCTGCAGGCCAGGGCCCGTCTTGTTCTACAGGACTTGTGGCCCCTGCTGTACCTTGCTGGTGCTGGCCCAGGAGATACCACGCAAGGTGCCAGGGTTCCCAGTGCCTGGATGTGGCCACAGGCTCCAATTACTCCCTTCCTGTGCAGAGGTCTGCAAACAAGGTGTGTTCTCCAAGCCCTGCCTGCCTTTCTACAGGATCCCCAACCCTGCTTTCCCTACACTCTCCTGCTGCTGCCATCATGCTGACCCTATTCCCATCCTCCAAACCTACAAGGCTTCTAGAGCCTATGGGCCTTTGCACATACTCTTCTTCCTGTTGGGGAAACCACTCACTTGTCTGCTTGCAGATTTTCTCCTTGGATTGGATCCCCCACCCCACACTCCCAAGGCCCCCTGAGGCTGTTTCATAACACTTGCCATGCTGCCTCACAAGGCTTTGGGACCCCCAAAACAGAGACCTACCTCTGGTGCCAGGCATGGACCTGCCTCAGAGGAGGCCTCCATGTACCTATTGAATTGGGTGTGGCAGGTACCAGCCAAAGGCTGCCTGGAAAGGGATAGCCCAGGAAGGGACTGTCAGGGAAAACCTAGAGCAGAGAGGTCATCGGAGCCCTGTGTGGTCACTGACTTTCCCAGTGGTGATCAGCTCTCAGTTCTTCCTGCCAGTTGTAGGGGAGCCAGAATCTTCTCACGCCTCCTCTTGCAGAGGAGTATGAGCAACAGCTGGAGGTGGGGGGCCAGCTGGAGGGATGGTAGTCATGGCTGAGTCTCCTGAGTCCCAGGTGGTCAGCTGGAGTGATGGTAGTCATGGCTGAGTCTTCTGAGTCCCAGGTGGTTAGCTGGAGGGATGGTAGTCGTGGCTCAGTCTCCTGAGTCCTGGGCTGCAAATCCTGGGGTCAGGGTACCCTGTTAGTGCATAAACTCCAGAGCCATGTTCTTTAGAGGGAGGGTCAAGGCACATTCTGAGCCATTCTCTGCCCTTGCTTCTGTCCTCTGCCCTTTTTGTGAGTCTCAGACAGGCCAGTGATGTTGACCTTGACTAAATTTCTACGGGCCAAAAGGCTCATTTAAAAACTGTCCCCACTTTTGACAAAGGTCAGATATAACTGTGTCATATACACAGACTTTGTAACACAGAGTGTTGTGTCCCAGATCCTCTGGGAGCTTCACAAACATACGGACTTCCTGGGACATGTTACCACGCACAGCCTACCTACCCCTGTCTCGTCACCTGCCCACACTCCTAAAGGAGGACAAGGAGAGGAAGGGAGGGTCCACGGGAGAAGAAGAGGAACTGCACAACTCTTCCCTAGAGGGGTTCAGTCTGTAACACACCCTCGAACTTGGCACTTTGGGTCTAGTCACCTGCCTGCCCAGCCTTCCATCCAATGCGGAGTCAGTCAGTGTTCCGTCACTGTAATGAATACCTGAGACAGCAGCTTAGGAAGAAGAGTTTATTTCAGCCCATGGGTGCAGAGGGTTCCGTTCATGACTGGCCCTGGTGCCTTGGGCCTGTGACAAGGTGGCACATCGAGGCGGAAGCACATGGCAGAGAAAAACCACTCACCTCATGGCTGGAAAGCAAAAGAAAGAGACTGGGGTCCCACAAGGCCCCTTGAGGGCACACCCCTGAAGACCCAAAGGCCTCTCACCAGGCCCCATGTCCTAAAGGCCCCACCACCTCCAGTTGGTGCCACGCTGGGGCCAGAAGCTGTACCACCCGGGCTTTTGGAGGGTGTTGCCCATCCCACTACTCACAGTCCTCATCCCAAAGACACACCCACACCCAGGTAGATCAGGACCACCATCCCTCCGGCCACCCCAGCAAGAACTCCCCCCAGCCAAGCACACTTTGGCCGGGCACCACGGGTCTCCTTGGCCTGTTCAGGATGCTGTTCATTTGTAGAGGGTCGAGGACTCTTTTCTTCTTTATCAATACTAAAAGGTGAGTTTTCATCTTGAGGAAAACTTCATTTTTTAACGAGCATACTACTCGGGAAATTCTACTCAGTTAAGAGGAGTCGCCTTAATTCATAAGCACCAGCCATATGCAGTGGGGTTTTAGCAAGGAAATGACATTCTCCCAAGAGAATAGGCAAGAGATTTCTAGTCTCCTGGGCTTCTCTGTAGCAATTGTTTTTCATCCCAAGACATTGCTAGAAACCACATCTGAGAGTGAATTTTCTATCTCCAAAGAGATAGTATAAACCAGTTAGGGTTCTCGTTGTGTTCTTGACCAAGGAACCAGTAACTCAAATCTTGTTGTTGTTGGTAGGTGCCATTGAGTCAAGTCTGACTCATCGCGACCTTATGTAGGAACACTCCCTGACTCTATGCCAGCCACATGATCTTTTTTATGTTTAAGCCCATTGTTGCAGCCAGTGTGTCAATCCATTTTCTAGCCTAACTTTCCTTGTGTGAAAGACAAATAAAGGTAGTTCCCATCAGAGGGTTTTTGAGAGGAGTGGGCAAACAAACAAACAAACAAACCCTGGACCTGAGGCCTCCTTGTAGTAAGTGTCCAGTAGTGTGGGATGTTGTATGTGTGTGTGTGTGTGTGTGTGGTATGGGAGATAGGGGGTCTGCACCCAGGACATCACGCATAGTTTTTGCATAGAGTCTACCATTGAGTTGCACCCCCAACCCCTTTATTTTTTAGCTTCAGACAGGGTCTTGCTAAGTTATACAGGCTGCCTCTGGCCTCAAACCTGTGATCCTCCTGCCTCTACTTCCCAAGTTGCTGAGATAACAGGCAGGTGCCACCACACCCAACTTATGTGGGATTTTTAGTTATTCATTAATTTGGGGGAAGTAACCACTTAGAAATTTGTTGAATGGAAGAGGAACTTGGAAAGGGGTTTATGGGCCATTTTGATTGGGTGTGAGCTGTAGGACTTTACAAATACCAGGGTAGATTTGTCTCCTTTCCCCTTCTGAATATTTCCCCAAGTCTCAGCCCAGTACCCAGCAACCACAGCTCCCATGAGTGTCTGAGTAAATACAAAGAAACCATAGGATTGAGGGGACAGAGCTATCCCCAGTGTGCCTGGTCAGATTCCCACGGGCCGTTGTCTGCATTTTGTCCACGTCTCTGAATTGCTGTGGGCCTAGAAGGAGGCAAAGGCAGAACCACACTGGTTGAAAGAAAGCCAGAGATCTGCAGCTGCCAAGGGACATCCTCAGAAAAACTGTGACAGCAGTAGACATTGTATGTGCTCCGTGGCATTGAAGATTTTCACTGACACCGACAACTCATTTGAGCGCAACAATAACCCCCCATGGAAGACAAGGCTGTCACCTCTTTTACCCACTCAGACATCCATTCATCCGACTCATACTTACCAAACATGTACTAGGCACAGGTGCTTGTGGAGGAAAACGCAGACACAGTTCCCACCGTTAGGTGGCTTTTACTTGATTGAGAGTGATGCAGAATCAGCTAATAAACCAGTAAGTAAACTTTTCTTTAGGGCGAAGTTCTGCTGGTAACCACTGGCCAGGCTGATCACTAAACATTTTAACACCATCCTCACATATAAGCCCAAGACATGATTAGTGCAATGAAGGCAACAAATGTAAATATAACACTGAGCCAGCCTCCGTGGCTATGTCTGTCATCCAGTGACTCAGGAGGGAAAGGCAGGAGGATTGTGAGTTTGAAGCCAGAGACAGCCTGCACAAGTTAGAGAGACCTTAACTCAAAATAAAAAGGGACTAAGGGTGCAGCTCAGTGGTAGAGCACTTGCCTAGCCTGTAGAGTCCCTGGTTCAACCCACAAGTACTTTAAAACACACACACACACACACACACACACACACACACACACACACACACACACATAATGTACATATGTAATTGAGGTGGAGAATCTTGGGGATGGGGCCTGTTTTATGTGAGGAGGACAGGGAAGGCTCTGAGGAGCTGATAATGAAGCCAAAACATGAAGGACAGGTGACTCAAAGAATCAGAGCAATTACACCTTAATTTTCTTTCTTGGTTGAGAAAGTCCAGGCTGCTCAAGAGGTTAAGGAAATGACAAGAATTAGCATTTATATTTAGAAAAATACAGTAACCGGTGACAAAATATAAATTGGAAGGTCCTATTTTGTGAAGAAATAAGTCTCCCAGCATTGGGGGCAATTAAGAATAGCTAGATGAACACATGACAAAGATCCATGGGTACAATTTGCATATCTAATTAGGGTTTAGACTAGATGACTCTTAAGATTCCTTTCAAACCTAGAATTATATGATTCTATGCACAGTATGAAATTCTAAATCTTTAATGCTGTCCCAGCTCTATCAGGTCCTCAGCTGTTTACCTAGGAACACTATTTTATGTCTGTTATCTGGCCTCACATTTGCAGGTGGGCCACGGAGAGGCATGGCCACTAGATAAACAGCTGAGCAGGATCCCTTTGGTGTGTGTTCATACCCCATCCCATGCAGACAAAGAGCCGGCTGCAGAAGAGGGTCTGCAGGATGGTCCTAGCCATGTAAAAACATGGCTGCAGCCAAAAACATTACAACTGTAATCTAGTACTGAAATCTTTGGTAATCTTCATTTTGTTGTTAGAGCATTATAAATTTTCCTCAAATCTGAAAACATTCATCTTAAGGTTTTTTTTTTTATGAACTAACATTAAAATGGGAATGGGGAAGGAACTTTGCAAATAATTAATGTCTTAACACTTTTGTTTCCAATTTTATAGTAATTTTACATGGTGGCCATCAAATAAGAGCAAAATCATTTCCAGAAACCAGAGACTATCTTCAACCCACTACAGCAGCAGCAGGACAGACCACAGCAAAACCTCGAGTGCAGCTGACTACTCAAGTGCCTCACCAAACCTCAGCAGCAAGATCAACGGGTGGTCACACCACCTCTCAGACAGCTGCCCAAACCTCCAACTCTGAGAACCCAACACACACCACAATAAAATCTCCAACGATGGTTCCAGCAACTACCAAGAGCTCTCCATCCACTAGCCCGACAGTCTACACCCTGGCCACGTACAACAACTCCCACACAGCTGTTCCAGTCACCGAAGCTACCACGGGCCCTGGTTCAGCTCCACATTCACAGCCACCCGTTACTTCGCCAGCACCCACAGCTGGGACCAGCCCCCCCACTCTCAGCCACACAACTGGGGAAACTGTCCAACCCAGTGACCCACCCACGCTCCCCAAAACTTTGTCCCCAGACCCACACAGAAGCACCACCCATCAGAAGCCTAGTCCCCCCACTCATGCCCCAGGAACACCGACAGCCTCTCACAGTACCACCCAAACAGCCTCACCTGCCCCCACGGTTCCTCGGCCCACCCTTTTACCCCGGCCATCAGCAGCCAAGACTGGAACTTACCAAGTTCTAAATGGAAGCAGGCTCTGCATAAAAGCCCAGATGGGGCTAGAGCTGATTGTTCAAGAAAAGGAGTCGGTAAGTTGGAGCCATGGACTATAGCGCTGTCTTTACAGCGTTCTAGCGGAGCCTACCTTGCTAGGAATGAGCTTCCCCTGCCTACTGTCTTTGGGTGAAATCATTATCATTCTCCAAGGTACCCTGTAACAAGATGAACATGTTTTAGAGGAAAGGTAAAGATAGAAAGATAGGCACACAAGGAAAATATACACCCTATACTTTCTGCCTGGGCTGGGATTTGGCTCAGTTGGTAGAGCGCTGTGCTGCAGTCTCTGAGGTCCCAAGTTCAATTCCCAGCACCGCAAAAATGGGAGAAGGGCCTGGCAATCCACTCCCAAGGCAATCCCGAAACAGCCATTGCAAACCCTATGAGGGTCGCTACGAGTCAGATACCGACTCGATGGCACCCAACAACAACAACAACACTTTCTGCCAGTGTGGGCTGGCAGCGTGAGAGAGGGTTGAGGGTCAAGCCCAGCCTGCCCCTTGCCCCTGCATAGCTTCCCAGGCTGGGTTCCTTTCCTGGGAAATAAGAAATTGGAATCCAGGCTGTTTATGAGATTAATATGAAAATCCAGATTAACAAGAACCTCAGGGAGAGGGCTGATGAATATTTGACTTATTAAGAAATCATCATGAAATAATACCTTCCTTTTTAAATACAGTTTGTATGGCTTCAAAGAAATCATCCACATTCAGATTTTCATTTGGGACAGAAGTACCTCAGGGTGCCACTCCTTCTCTGTAGCACCTTTCAACATATTTGAACAAAAATTAAATTCGAGTCAGCTTATCAGGAATGCATCTGACATAGCTGCCCATCAAGGAGCTCCTGTTGGGAAGAAAGCTTTGGAGCATGCATCTGGAAACGAGAAGACATTGTCCATCCGGGGACTTTGTGGTCCTCAGTGAACACCCACTGAGCCCACGTACTAGTCTGTGCTTCTAGGTGCCTGGTGTGAGTTTCCTTCCCCCTCTCACTGAGCTGATCTTATTCCATTTAGGTCTTTTCACCTCAGAGATACTTCAACATCGACCCCAACGCAACCCAAGCCTCTGGGAAATGTGGTTCCCGAAGGTCCAACCTTCTCTTGAATTTCCAGGGAGGCTTTGTGAATGTCACATTTACCAAGGTGAGCCGTGGCTCCAGTGTGGCGTGGCTTCTCCCCTACCCATGGCTGGAAATGCACTGCTCAGCTCCACCTCAAGGCCCTGCAGGAAGTCTCAGAGCCTCTCGAGGGCCTCACTGGAGAGAGCTGGGTGGGGGGTGGGGGGAGTGTCCACATCTTATTTGCCCTCCTCCTCTTCAGCTCCTCAGCGCAGTGGAGGAAGGACTTCAGTGCCTCTCAGGGGAGGCTGGGTTTGGGGGGGACCCCAGTCACCAGTGCCCTTTGCAAGCCACCAAAGGAGGAAGTTGTACAGAGGGAAAGATTTGGAGAAATTCCCAGAGGATCCAGACAAGCAGGATTCTTCTAAGACCAAGATCAAATGTGAGAGTGGGTGCTTTCCAACCTCAAAAAGCAAAAACCTCAGGGGCTAACCAGACTCTGGGTTTTCTGGACCATATCCTAGAGGGGAGCAGACAGCAAAGTAGACAGACAGGGGCCCGGGCGTTGAGGTCAGAGAGTCAGCTGCAAATCTGATTCTGTCACTGTCTCTCCTGTGGCGGCAGGCAGGCACCTTAACATCTCTAAGTGTTAGTGTGTTCTTTGGAACAGGGAGGAAGGATCATTCGGTGAAGAGCGTGCCATACACAGAAAGTGGTGGGTGTTTGATAGCCGGTAGCTGTAACCAAAGTGACTAACAGTGGCAAATGTCTTGGGGACCAGAAAGGCCTGACCATCTCCCTCTGCAAGGAGAGGCTTGTCCCTACTGAGAGGCCCTTGCCGCTGGTGCTAGCTGCATGAGTGCAGGCTGCTTGGTTCTCTTCCTTATCTGTGGAATGGAATAAACTAGAACTACTGAGGAGGACCACTGGGAGGACCAGAAGCATACACTGTATGGCACAGAGCTTGGTACATAACAATTATCAAAGGACAGAATTATAAGAAATCTAGTTTAAAGGGTGTTTTGTTTTTGTTTTTGTTTTTCATTCTTTTTTTTTTTTTTTTTTTTTTTTTCAGTACTTGGGGTTGAACCCAGGGTCTTGCACATGCTTGGCAAGCACTCTACCACTGGGCAGCACTCCCAACCCCTTTTCTCTTTTTCGTATTGACACAGGGTCTCACTAAGTTGTGCAGACCGCCTCTGACCTTGAACTCACATTCCTGCTTCAGTCTCCTGAGTCGCTGGGGTTACAGGCGTGCACCACCATGCCCAGCTAGTGTAAAGATCTTAATTGGCTTTTATTTGTGATTCTTGATTGGCCAACACCCCATTTCATAAGACAGAATGAGCGTTCAGATGAGCTGAGCGGAGGAGGTTGGTTTTATAGACAGAAAAAGGGTGAGGAAAGAAAAGCAGAAACAAAAAATAGACTTGCCATTTCAAAGTCACTGGCTCCCACTGGCCTGTGTGGGGATCTGGCTCTCACCTCTCTCCCAGTTTCAGGGCATGTAGGTAAACAACTTAGTTTTGGCTTGATGGAATGGAACTTCAGCTCGGGAGACTCCAGGTTCATTTGGTCTGTTGGGCTTAATGCAGGAGCTTGGTCCAAACCAGTGGCCTCCTGGACATTATGTAACAGCCTGAGTTTGTTCAATAGGTGGGAGTGGTCATCCTTGTTGTTGTTAACTTGGTCTCAAGGCTTTGTCTGCCCAGTGCACGCTTTTCTCTGTAAGACAGAAATGGTTTGAGAAATCAGTGGTTTCTTTTTCACGCCACAGGGAAAGTCCTCATCCAGGACCCTGTTCAGGGCAGCGTAAGTGCTCTATGCCTGGATGACTGAAGTTAAATCATAGAATGCCAGGAATTTCTTCAAAATGCACCTTGGAGAAATGACAGAGGCTGCGGACAGAGCACTCATGCTCTTGCTCAGGGGCCCGCCCGGCCTCTGTGAGTGGGCGCCCACAGGCAGCAGCGGGACCTCCCTGCCCCTCTGTGAGTGGGCGCCCATGGGCAGCGGCAGGACCTCCTAGCCCCTCTGTGGCTTACCATGGCCACTGCCACCAGGCCCTAGGCAGAAGTGCACGCGGGAGTTTCCTGGGCTGCCTCCCCACATCCCTTTTTGTTACATTCCTCTGTCTCCTGATGACACAGCCTTGCCTCTCCAATGGCCTCAGGCTGTACTGTGTCTTCCCAAGTGCTATCGAAGGGTTGGATCCCTCCCTTTCTGGAAACCCTTCGTGCTTCCTATTTCTACTCCCTCCAGAGGCTTGGGGCTGGGATTTAGCTCAGTTGGTAGAGTGCTGTGCTGCAGTCTCTGAGGTCCCGAGTTCGATTCCCAGCATCCCAAAAAATGGGAGAAGGACCTGGCAATCCACTCCCAAGGCAATCCTGAAACAGTCAGCCATTGAAAACCCTATGAGGGTCACTATGACTCGGATACCAACTCAACGGCACCTAACAGCAACCAGAGGCTTGGACAGGCACAGAGACTGCAGGTGGAGCTAGGCACCCCTCAGGACCCCCTCCTGCCCTCCCAGCCTCCAGCCACCTTCTCGAAACTACTCTGCCTTCATGGCCCCAAGTGTTGCCCACACTGCTTCACCAGGGCCTCCCCAGCCAACCCACCTACCTTATTCCCTCCCAACCACAAGTTCCCCCAGGCAGCTGATCTTGGTTCCTGGTCAGGGGTCAGGCAGAAAGCTAGAGGTTCTGAGAAAGTAAAAGTCCCCACCAGCCCTCTTCCTCCTGGGGAGTTTCTGAATTTCAGAGAACTTGCTTAAGCCCCAAAAAGGGCCTACATCAAAAGGACAAAGGGGCTAAGCACTCTGCTTAATGAATGAAGAAGGTTAGTAGAAACAGGTAGTCTTAATTTAAAAAAAAAACAAAACTGATCTTCATCAAAAATTGAAGATAAGATTTCATTTTCCCCTTCAATCTAATAAGAAAAAGAATGGGATAAGCATGAAATGATAAGGAGCAAGTGTCAATGCCCAGTGATGAGGCTAGCCTAAGAAAATAGGAGTTTATGTTCTTTTTGTTTATTTTTGTTCCTTGAGACAAGTAGCCCCCGCTGGCCTGGAGCTCACTATGTAAACCAGGCTGGGCTCAAACTTCTGGCAATCCTCCTGCCTCTGCCTCCTGAGTGCTGAGATTACCAGTGTGCACCATCACACCTGGCTGGTTTTGTTTTGTTTTGTTTTGTTTTTGTAATATAATTGATATTATAAATGAGAACCAAGTTGTAGAATGATAATAGGATGTTGATTAGCCGGCTGAAAGCATCAACCAATTTATCAATAAGAATTTACTGAGCAGGTACTTTGTCCTATTGGGGAGGAAATATAATTTCTTCTTAACCCCCGTGAGTTGGGGGCAGTCCCCTGTAACAAAAGACAGATTCACAAGGGAAAAAAACCAGTCAAGTCCATTGGCGTATACAGCTCATGTTGCCCTGGAGAGACCTCAATGGAAGGCAGCGCAAAGCATGGGTTTAGAGCTCAGGCTTATGTAATGTTTTCAACACAGAAAAGTGTGTTTTAAAGAAGTGTCAAGACAAAAGAAAGCAGTTTTTAGCTCCCAGGGGTGGAAATCTGTGGGAAGGTCAGTATATGAGGGGAAAATGGTGGTCGCAGTCTTTGGGCGTCCCCAGCTGAGGAGGGTCTAGTGGTCTGTAGTGACGACTCTATCTCCCTGGTAGACAGAGGAGGTGACACCTTTAGGCAAGTAGGGAGGGCAGAGAGCTTCCCTGACCCACTTCTTCTAATGACCCTTCGGATCAGGGAGGTACCTGCTGGTCTCCACAGCCCCTGACAGTGAGTTAGGCAGATAGGAGAAAAGAGAAGAAACATAGGCTATATAGTCCCAGGTTTCCAATCACGTTTGGTAATTTTTCATTTTTAATGGAAATACTACCAGTGACAACAACATAAAGAAAAGCTTGCCTCCTGAAGTGTCACCTGACCTTGTTCAACAACACTTAAATTATTCACATCATTCACTTTGTGGCCGTGGACAGATGGCTAGCCATCTCTGAGCCTCAGTTTCCTCATCTATAAGATGGCGCAGATGAGAAAAAAAACTCTGAGATGGTCTCAATTTGGCTAATCCTGAGTCAATGTAAGTAACTTATGGCTTTTCTTCCCCAAATTCTGTTAATAGTGATGTTCTTAGCTCGAGGTCCAGCAGACAGTTTCCCAACTGCTATGTAGTTGGGTGCTGGAAATTTCGAGAACTTGTCTCCAGATCTGCTCCTTTTTCTGGCCAGTGTCTGTGACAGCTGAAGAGGCCCTTCATTTCAGAGACCCTGCAGTCTCAGAGTTTGGCTGCATAGGGTCTCCAGGATGTGTTTGCTGGTTGCCACGTGGGTGGGCTGGGCTACCGAATGGGAAGGCGCTGAGATGGCCTTTGGCCTGCCAGGGGTCCCTTCTTACTTCCCTCGGCTTCATCTTTTAAAGGCCTGACAACCTTCCCCTGTCAGAGTCTCATCTGATGAGGGTTGCATGCCGTAAGTCATTCAGACCCTTCGAGTTCAAGGTGAACATGCCTCCCTGCCCTCCGCTCCCCACAGCTCCCTTCCTGCCCAGATAGTTTGTTTAGAAAACATCCTTCTGTAGCTTTGTGCAGAGTTCAAAGTTAGCACCCTGGATCTGTGGGTTGCACGTCTATGAACTCATCAACAGCTGATATAAACATTCAGAAAAAAAATTGTGTCTGTACTAAACATGTCCAGACGTTTTTCTTGTCATTCATCCCTAAATAGTACATTGTAACAACTATTTCCATGGCTTTGACATTGTATTAGATAGTGGAAGCAATCCAGACTGATGAAAGGGTATGGAAGGACATGCATCAGTTATATGAGAACACCATGCCATTTTCTGGGAGGGGACTTGAGCCTCTTTCCAGGATCTCGCATCTGAAAGGGGTCCTGGAATCAACCTCCAGGAACCCCGAGGGATGACTGCACTTTTCTTTGCTCAGGACTCTCCCTTCCTCATCCACCCCTTTATCTTGGGAAGCTCCAGGCCTCCCACCCGGGCTCCAGAACAAGGGGAAATCAGTCACCGAGTAGGGAGACTGTTGGGGTCGGGCACAGTCCCGGGCAGTCCAGGCCTTGAAGTCAATGCTACTGGTCCCCCTTCTGTCTCCCCAGTGCCTGTGGGTGCCAAGCTGCGCTCCTGAGAACTGGGGTCGATGTGCACTTGTTAATGCCCACAGAGGCCACTGCTTGCATCTCATGCCATGCTCTTCTGTGTGTCTTTAAAAAGGAGACTTTCTCCTCTTTGTTCCCCAGTGCTGCTCCCCATCCTACATTAACGCGCTTATCACTACTGTGCCCTCTTGAAGGAAAAGTCTAGGGCTCAGTCACACTCTCTGTCCAGTGTCGGACTCCCACATTGTCCATAGCGTTTGAAGAGCAAATGAAAGAGGTAAGAAGTGAATCTAAGTTTTGCAGCGCACTCTAGGCTGTTACCACAAAATCGATGACTTTCTTTCACTGTGTCCAGAGTAGAAGTTTGTTGACTTAGTCACAATGGTGATGAGCAAAAAAGTCCTAATTGGTGTTGAAAACAAAACCCCAATTTTGTGCAACTCAGAAGTCAACAAGAGGGCCTGGAGACCTCACCACCCCTGGCTTCCTGGAGAGATGTGGTTAGCTGCCTTGTTTCTGCCTCCTGTCCTTTGCCATACAAAGGTAAACATGATGGTGAACATGATAGTGGACCCTTAGTTTGTGAAGAAGGGTGTTAGGGTTCCTTCAAAGGGTGTTGAGGACCCTTCAATGAGCTACTCAGAGAGCTCTCTGTAGATACCAGTGATGAGGACCACAGGGCTGGCTTCCTGCTGGCTGAGTAGGGAGATAAGGTCACTGCACAGCGATCCTATCAGGTGGACATGCTGTGAGTACACAAATGCTGAATCCAGCCATTGGGGACCTTGGCCCTTTCTGTCAGTGGCCATAGTTACAAAAAAGATTTTTAGGTTTTTTATCTTTTTCTTGTGAGAATACTGTACCTCACCAACTTTAAAAACCTGGAATTGGTTAGGGGATGTTGCTCAGTGGCGCAACGCATGCTTGGCGTGCATGAGGTCCTGGGTTCAATCCCCAGCACCAAATAAATCAATGCACTCTTCACCTTGCCTGTTCACACCCCAGGCAAGTGTCATGTCCTCAGTCTTTCAGGAGGCTGTAGGGCTATTTTGCAGTTCTGTTTCTCTGAAGGGACAATCCCTAGCTAAAACATGTGCCGCTGCTTTGTGCTTCTAAACTGGGGTCCTCTTCTAGGGTGAACTGTTTCTTCTCAGAATCCTTCCTGGTGGTCCGACTTAACCATTTTGGAAACATGTGCATATTAATCTCTGCAATTGACATCCTACCCAGGAACGGCCACATACAATTCTGTATTCATTATTTTCCCCAGCGGGTTAATGACCCCCAGGAAGTTTATCCAATATGTCCTGGAGCACGTATTGTCTCAGGTTCAGAACCTCTGCCCTTGGGTGTTAATTACTAGTAGAAGCTCACTGTATGCCCTCCAACCCTTCCACTTCCCGTATGGATTTATATTTCAACAGGGAAGCGTGGCACAACTAAAGATTACACTGGTGGAATTTGAGTATCAGGCTCAAGCAACAAGTGAGCATTAGAGAAATCTGGGGCCAGGGTTAAGTCATGATTTAGTTTTTATGTATCTTGTGGTATGTTTACTTTAATTGAACTTTTCAAATACGCTTAAAGCTCATACACTCCTAAGCCCCATACCAAGGATTTGATAGCTGGAATCCTAGCTAAACAAATTTGTAAGCCAAGACTATAAACATAAAAATAGAGATTACCCAAAGAATGACAAGATAAACATGCTGCTGTTTTACAGGAAGAAAATTCATACTATATCAGTGAAGTAGGAGCCTATTTGACCGTCTCAAATCCAGGTTAGTACTTAGAACATGGCTATCTGATCAACTTAATGATACTGTGTTTCCAGTTAGCTTGTTTTTCATATCATTGAACCTGCTCATCTTTGATGTTGCTTTTAAAAACAGTGAGAGTAGCCTGCAATAAAACCCTGGGTGAATTTATTATCTGTTTTCAGTTTATCCATGGAGAAATTTGGACTAGATTATGTCAGAGATCATTATCAGCAGCAATAAGTTTTGTGACTTTGTAGCAGATTTGTTGTTGATGGTATAATTTACTCTGTACCCTCAGAATCAGGCATCATTCTACAAAATGTAGATCAGGGCCAAACCCGGTCTGTATTAGGCATTGAGGACCATGGCCAGTTTCAGTGTCCATAATTATCCAAAGGATAGATCCTGCCCTGGTGAAGCTTCCAATCTAGAAAGGAAGAGGACTACCCACAACCCTGTTAACTCACCCTCTTCAGTGATGGTGAGTTCTGTGAGAGCGAACTCCAGCAGGAACCGAGAGGTGTGGAAAGCCATTTCAGGCTGGCCTGCCAGAGGCCCTCGGGGGAGGAAGGCCACTCTAAAGAGGTGAGATGTGGGCCCAGGTATCACCATTTGGGGATATCTGGGCCTGGGGAAGCTTTTCCAGATGGCAGGAAGAACAGATGCGAGGGCCCTAAGGAGTGAATTTGCTAAGGAGCCTAAGGACCAGCAGGGCACCAGCGTGCCTGAGAGCGAAGTCCCAGGGTAGGCCAGCCCAAGCGCACAGGGGTATAGGTAAGGCCAGCTAAAGAGTTGGGATTTTATCCCAAAGTGTGCAAGGATGTCATGGGAGGCTTTAGTGTAGGGAAATGATATATCAGATTTAGATTTATAAAGTTCACTTTGGTGGTTGTGTGGAGAATTGCCTATAGAAGGGCCAGTTGAGAAAACTACAGTGTCCACTGGATGAGAGAAAATGCTCCTGACGGACCCCACTGAGTCTTTCTGCAGCCTCAGATGTTTCCCCAGAAAGCCTAGTCTTAGATAACACACCTTTTTGGAGCC
Source organism: Pedetes capensis (assembly GCA_007922755.1). Taxonomy (NCBI): domain Eukaryota; kingdom Metazoa; phylum Chordata; class Mammalia; order Rodentia; family Pedetidae; genus Pedetes; species Pedetes capensis. The sequence goes on from VMDO01007867.1 coordinate 17,068, forward strand.
CCTCCTCTGTGCCAGGGACTGGCCTAGGGGTTTTCATGCCTGTCTTTTCCTTTTCAAAGTACTATCTTGCTGGGCACAGTGGCGCACACCTATAATCTCAGGAACCGGGGAGGCAAAGGCAGGAGAATCACAGATTTGAGGTCAGAGGCAGCCTGCATAACTTAGCAAGACCCTGTCTCAATTTAAAAAATAAAAAGGGGCTTGAGGTACAGCTCAGAGGCAGAGTGCCTGCAAAGCATGTGCAAGGCCCTGGGTTCAGCCACCAAGTACTGCAAAAAAAAGGGGGGGGGGCTACTTAAAATATTTGCTACATTATGTTGACATTATTCAAGCAGATTTTGTCAATGCTTGCTGGTTAAATGTAGACACAATGTTATAGTTGACAATTCTCTTCCGCCTGTGACAGGTCAGGGAATAAATATTGTGAGTATTAACACCAATTGCCTAATGTTGTCAGTAGGCCTGGACCAAGTTTTTGCCAGTGATCTGGTAGAAATCTCTCAAGAGGCAGGAGAAGGGAAGGTCAACCAGAAATTGACTTAGAGGCTGACAGAATGGAAATACAATTTTAGGTTCCAAAGATGAAGGCTCAGCAGTAGCAGCTGAAGCCAGAGGAGACAGACACAGTGATGAGGATTTTCGTGTCTAGGCGGCGGTGGTGGGGTTGGTAATAGCAATGAGTTGTAATTACAGTAGTAATGAGAGATGTCATATTAGTGAGGATGGCAGTCACGTACCGCAAGACACACGCACACACACATATACAGTAGTGAACACAGGTAATTCAGTACATCCTGTAGGGCATTTACATGTACAAATGCAGGAGTTAATGCCAACTTGTGAATTTATCATGAGATTACTGCTTATTGTGACTACTATAACTGCCAAGAGGACAAGAGTTTTAGGTGCCATGGTCCATGAGGGAGAAGCCCATTCAGGAAGCTGAACTGTGGTCAGAAGAGTGCTTGGCACGTGGGAAGTTAGAGCAAAAGCAGTTTGTTACATGCTTCTGCCGGTCAGTATCACCGATTTGAAGAGTGTCTGTCATAGGACAGGCCGCTCCTTGAGCAAGGCCCTCTCCCCAGAGAGCACGAGGACAAGAAGATGGCCCTTCCCCCTCTTGAGTGTTCATAGGCGGATGCAACAGCCCTCCCAGTGGGTTTTTCCTCCTGCTGCTTCGCGCCATTCAGTCTGTGGCCAGCAAAGGCTCCATTTGCTGACTTGGTCTCTCTGCTCTGATTCATGAAGGGTTCACGTGACTGTGTCAGAAAACAAATTTTCTTTTTCTTTTTTTTTTTTTTTGGTGGTACCTAGGAATTGAACCCAGGGTTCAATTTGCACATGGTTTGCAAGTACTCTCCCACTGAGCTGCTCCCCCAGCTGATTTCTTTATTATGTTTTTAATCTTGAGGGAGGGTCCTGCTAAATTGCACCACTGTCTCTGGCCTCAAGCCTACGATCCTGCCTCCACCTCCTGAGTCACTGGAATTATAGGCGTGCGCCACTGCACCCGGCTCAGAAAGCAGTATTATCTTATTGCTAAAGCTTTTGTGGGCACATATCTGTAGCCCCTAAGCATTGACAGCTGTATTGCCAGTGAGTTCAAATAATCAGAGGAGACATGCTCACTTCCGTGTACCACATTCCAATTTATGTGAAACATCTCCTGTGTGCCCCCAACACAGGGTGTTCTTGGTGAGGAGGAGGTGACAGGAGGTGCAGTGAACCCTGCCTGAAGGAAGGCTACCCTGCGGAACAGCAGCAGGAACCCATGGATATTGTTGTTGTTGTCAGGTTCCGTCTAGTCGAGTCCAATTCATAGCCACACGTAATACAGATGAAACTCTCCCTGACACTGTGCCATGCCCAGCACTATGTCAAGGCTTCTCTGCTATTCATAGGGTTTCCAATGGCAGATTGTTTCGAGAGTGGGCTGCCAGGTCCTTCTCCCTGGCCTGTAGCACCTGGTGTTCCCAGATGGTCTCCCATCCAAGGACTAACCAGGCCAATCCTGCTTAGCTTCTGTGATCACTCGGGATCAGATGCCAGGGTAGTACGGCTGCGGACCCGACAGCTGTTGTCTGTATTATATCTCTGTATTTTGCTTGGCTCTTCAGAGCAAACTTACCAGGGGATGAAAAGCGCCATGGTGATGTTCGAGACGGCGGTGGGGCACTCCTTCAAGTGCGTGAGTGAGCAGAACACCCAGCTGGCAGCCCAGCTCCAGCTGAAAACCATGAACGTCCAGCTTCAAGCCTTTGACTTCGAAGGAGACCGCTTTGGAAACGGTAGGCCAAGGACAGGACCAGGGGTCACTCCAGGCTAGTGACTCCACTAAGGTCTGAGCACCATGCTCCTCTGGCTGTCCCCCAAAACCAGCCCTCCCTCCCCAGCCACGTCCAGCACTCTCCCCCAGCATGAGGTGTTCTCTCGCCTGACCAGCAGGCATGTTTTCACTCATTTAAACACCCACATGCGCGCACACACACGGAATCAGAAAGCACCGTGGCAAACTCCCCCTAACTTGCTGTTGAGCCCTGGGCACTCTGTGTTCACAGAGCACTTTAAACTCCTGAGAATCAGTGATCAAGATTTCAAAGTCAGACTTTTTTCCCACCTGCAGAGGGAGAGGGCCAAGATGTGGTCATTTGAGAAAGAAAGAAACTTGGCCTGGTGTGGTGGCGCACACCTGTGACCCCAGCAGCTTGGGAGGCGGAGGCAGGAGGATCACAAGTTAGTGATCAGAAGCAGTTTGCATAACTTAGCGAGACCCTGTCTCAAAAAAAAAAAAAAAAAAAAAAGAAAGAAAGAAAGAAACTCTGGTGGATCCCCTCTTCTCTCCTACAAACTACTCCCCCAGGCACTCCCCCGTGGCCCATTTCAATTTCCATCTGACTTCTGCTTTGGGTCTGAGCCGCCGTGGTCAGAGCTTGCCTGATGCTGCCCACGAGGGAGGGAAACAGATCTTTGGACAAGGGCCAGGGCCAGAGCAGGCTGACTTTCCAGAAAAGCTCTTTTCTCTCTGCCCAGAAAACAGCGTATAAGGACTTTTACATATGACCCGGGAGGGTCATAAAGTTCCTTTTTAAAACAGCCCTCTCATAAGAACTAACAAAATTAAGTGCTTTCCAGTTATCCAAAACAGATTTAGCTAGATGCTTAGCCGTATATTAATTTTCTACAATATGGTCCCAATTTTGCCTTCAGTTCCATGATGAGACTAAAGTTGTATCTCGCGGAAAACCTCTCCTGACACCGAGGAAGCCATGTGGCCAACAAAGGAGTCAGGTGTTGCTCACCTTGGGTCCCGGATTTCTGTAGGTTTGGTCGGTCCTAAAGTCGCCACTTTTGGTTGGGGCCTTTCCCAGAGTGCTCAGGTTCAATATTTAAAATTTACCAATAAGTGCCGTCCCCATTTTGTCAGCTGGTCTCAAACTTCTTTCTTTTCTTTTCTTTTCTTTCTTTTTTTCTTTTTTCTTTTTTCTTTTTTTTTTTTTTTTTTTTGGCGGTACTGGGGGTTGAACCCAGGGCCTCGCGCCTGCATGCTTTGCAAGTGCTGGACCACTGAGCTGCACCCCCAGCCCTTTTTTTTTTTTTTTTACTTTTGAGACAGGGTCTCGCTAAATTACACAGACTGCCTCTGGTCTCCAAGTTGCGATCCTTCCGCCTCCGCCTCCTAAACCGCTGGGATTACAGGCGTGCGCCACTGCACCCAGCTCTGGTCTCAAATTTCTAATGTAGGGAAACTATATTTCTTTGAAAACTACTGAGGAAGATTTGAAAAAGCTCTGCAATTAATAACACAATCTTAAGAAAAGGCACAGCCTTGCTCATCCTCCCCATCAGAACCTCTGAGAAACAGGAAACTTGCAGGTGTGGGCAGGTAGTCCCGACAGGCAGATGCAGAAAACCTCTTTTTTTACATTGTCCTCCTAAAGAATCACTGTTCATTGGAGAGTCCTCTAGGAAAAGACTTCAGTTAGCCAACTTCTCTCCCTCCCACCCCATATCACCAAATATTCTCAAGTCCCTATCAGTTCTACTGCTGAAAGGATTCTCGTGTTCACCATGAGGTCACTGCCCCAGCTGCACTCCTTATTCCTTGTTGTTGTTAGGTGCCATTGAGTCGGTGCCTGACTCATAGTGACCCTATGTGCCACAGACAAAACAATATTGTCAGTGCTTCTCTGCTATTCATAGGGTCTTCAGTGGCTGATTTTTGGGAGTGGGTTCCTGGGCCCTTCTCCCAACCTTATTCCTAAACTTTGCAATTCAAATTTCCCTAAAGATGCTCAAATGGGAAGACATATGTCACGTTTCACCAGGCACTAACATATGGTATAAAAAGGAGCAAGGTCCCATGCAGGGTGGAGTTAAGAAGATATGTGCCAAGGCTATGGAAGCTCAGAGGAGGATGAGATTAAGACAGTGTTGGGGGCAGGGTAGGGGGAGAGGAGTCTTGGATGAGGGTGACATTTTAATGGACTCAAAGAACCTAGAGAGGAACCCAGCAAGTGTGAAAGGGCAGCCTTGTCAAGGAGAGCAGTCACCCCAGCTGCAGCCTCCTGATCTCGCTTTCACATCTGCTCCTCCCTAGGATCCTGGGCCTGCAAGAGCTTTGCTTTCGCTCTCCTTTTCTTTTCCTGGATTTTTGTTTTGTTTTCTGCCACCCAAAGGGCCCACAGCCCCTTTGAGAAGCACCGACTCTGAAGGGAGATCTCAAGCTCTGAGATCTGGTGCAGATCCGGCCCTGTGGCCCCCGTCTCTGGAGCTGGACAGCATGGCTCCAGAGCCTTCCTGGCTGGAGAGTCAAGACATGACTCTCTCTTCATGACCCTCTCAACCAAACTGGTGCTTCCCAAAGTTGGATCTGCCTCCCCGCTGCATTGGAATCCCCAGGCCCCACCTCAGCTCCACTGCACCATAGCCTCCTAGGCATGGGCCTGGGGATCTGCAGCTGAATCACCTCCTTAAGTAGTGACCCAGCCCTACCAGTTGCTGATCCCTGACATGGACCCCTTCCCTCCCTGTTTTCTCCCAGCTGCTGCCTGAGGCAGAGGTAGGAAGGCCAGTAGCTCCTCTCTCCCTCCATCTCCTTCTCCAAAACGGAGGCAGACAGGGCAGGATCATGTCCCAGCACTGGTGGCCAGCTTGTAACGCCTGTTACTCTGACTTCAATTACAGTGGATGAATGCTTCCGTGACAGAAACAGGAGAGAAGTCCCTGTGGCCGTGGGCCTGGGTGTCACAGGACTGCTTGTGGTTTTGCTAACAGCATGCCTGGTGGCCAGAAAGAAACCCAGTAGAGGATATGAACGCATGTGAAGCCCCACCTGCTTCAAAACGTGCACGGTTCAGGCACTGGGGATTCTGGCTTCACATGCAGCTGAAGTGCAAGGATCAACCTCGCTAGTTGCTGTTCCATCCTCAAACCAAGCTTTATACCACAGGGCCATGCGAGGTTCTCAAGAGGTGGCCCCTCCTTTCTCCTGTGGGCTGGAGGAGGCATGTGCCAGATGGGCTTGGACACCTGAATAAACAGGGCTGCCTCGAGATTTAGGGGCAGGGGACAGAGATATGAGCAGGGTGACTTGAGGAGGAGAAAAGAAACATCCAAAGGGAGGATGGTGGAGAAGACATTCTCAAACTTCATGCTTTTTAAAATATATTTAGTCTCAATATTCAGTTTTTTAAAATATTACTCTATACTGGACTCTGTGAGGCTTGACTGTAACCCTAGCTGCACAGGAGGCTGAGGCATTAGGATCAGGAGTCTGAGTCCAAAGCCAGCCTGTGCAGCTTAGCAAGACCCCATCTTAAAATAAAAATAAAAAGTATCTGGGATGCAGCTCAGTGGTAAAGCACTTGCCTAGCATGCATAAGGCCCTGGGTCAACCCCTAGTACTGCAAAAAATATATACTACTAATACTACTAAATCAGCCAATGAAAGCCCTATAAACATCCGAGAAGCACTAACAATACTCTTTCACCTGTTGTACGTAGGGTCACTATGAGTTGGACATCAACTCGATGGCACCTAACAACAACAACGATACTACTAATAATAAATTACTCTGGGAAAACCAATCCACTTCAAAATGGATTATGAAGTGACTGTAAACTCCTAAATTTTATTCAAATTCTGACTTGCTCAATTTATAAATGATCTTAATATACTATCATTTTTAAAAAGATATTCTATACTATTGTAATGTATTATTAGTAAAAGATTTTAGAAAACTGCCTAATATTTCATTTTTCTAATGTAAAGCATTTGCCAAAGATCCTGGCAAACAAGAGGCTCAATAAATGTTAGTTTCCCCATTTCTTCAACTCCATTTGTATCTGCTTTCCTGACACTTTTTTTTTTCTGATTTATCTGTGTTTTCTTTGATGCTATTTTGTAAACTTAGTCTTTGATGCCATTCTGTAAGTTTATTCTTGTAAATTTCTTGATTTAGGCCATTGCAGGGGGAGAAGGAGGTAAGCAAGAAGAGATAGACCTGCCCAGACTATGATTGCCTTTCTTCATTTCATGCATTTACTCAAATAATGGAAGGCAGGAAGTTCCTGACTGAGAGTAACAGATAACTGGAGAAAACTTTCTGTTAAAGTGGGGTTAGAATGTCATGCATGGTTTTCTACTACACTGACAATTTGAAGATGAGAATTAGGGTTTTTAGCTCAGAGAAAAGGGAACAACACGGACATCCAGATGTTCTGAACTGATTTTATTAGCAGGATGTTTCCTTGTTTTCTACACTTTCCAAAGGGGCCACTCATTATTTTTCATAGGAAGCTTATGAAATTTAGCAACACGGAACCACTGCTTACTTAGGAAGTGTACCGGCTCTCCTTGGCGGTATTTGAGCTCTCCTCGCTTTCTTAGAAGTGAGGGTGTGGGCAGGGCACTTGGCAGCTTCAAGAGAGCCTTAAGAGCCCCTGAGGACATCCAGAGTGTCAGGAAAGTACCTGCTTCCCCTTAAACCGGGAGAGGTTGATGGAAATCTGAACAGAGGGCCCAGTTCCCCAAAGTGACTCAGAGTTAACAGGCAGGGTTTGGCTTTGGAGAGATGCGGTCTCTTTCCTCCTCCTCCCTCAAACAGGCACCTGCTCTTTTTTACTTTTTGAGACAGGGTCTTGCTAAATTATGCAGATCACCTCTGGTCTCAAACTTGTGATCCTACTGCCTCCACCTCCCAAGTCACTGGGATTATAGGCTTAAAAAAAATGGGCTGAGGGTGCAGCTCGGTGGTCCAGTACTTGCAAAGCATGCAATCTCGAGGCCCCGAGTACCTCAAAACAAAACAACAAAACAAAAAAACAAAACACCAGGCACTTGTCCCAGCTTCCACGTGTGCAATTTTAAGGGCAGAGTCTGAGGTGGTGTTACAGTGCCACCAGCCTGCAGAGTGACTACAGAAAAGTTAACCTTACTGGATGTGGGAGTCTCTCCCACAGCAGATGGAAACCCGAAGCAGAATTTCAGATCAGAAGTAGAGGGACAGGCAGTTCATGTAAATTTAATTCTCCTTTCTGCCATCTTTAGTGAGTTCCTTGGGGAGATGACAACTGCCTAGACTTGTGTTTTCTACCGCCACCAACCAAATTCTCCCTAAAGTTAACTTGAGTTAACGTTCTACTGACCTTGAAGGGCAGAGGTTACCTTCGAATGACCCATAAATCAGTGCTCAGGGATGTTCTTTTCTCACAGCTCTGCCCACTTCCTGCAGTGGACAGTGGATGGGTGGTCGAGCTGGGCTCCTATCCTTTCACATCCCCAGCACACACATATCCACCCCAGGAAGCCTATGATAGGAGAGCAAAAGCTTATGAGTTCTTAATTCCACTCCTAAATCTAGAGGAAACATCTTTCTTTGCTCTCTTAGGCTGTAGACATGGCTCTTGAGAAGACCAGGCAGAGTGAACACAGGGACACATGGAAGTGAACTGGGGGGCCAACCCCAAACCAGAGAGGATTCTCCAGGCTGTAGCTAGTTCCCAGATTACAAAAAAGAAAGAGTCCAAATGTCTAGCTCAAAGGGCACCACTGATGGGTGTAGGTACAATGGGAAGAAAACCTATATTTCACCCAAATAGTGACACAGGAAATTGAATTTCTGGACTGTCATGCTTAAGTATAAGCAACATGAAGCCCAACTGCATGGCTACTATGCAAAAATACTGCGGCAAAATAACCCAAGAGTGCTATGAAATTAAATTGATCAAAGGAGGAAAGGTCCGTTAGTCAGCTAGGCGTGCTACAAACAGGTATAACAGCCTGGGTGCCCTAAACAACAGGAATTTATATTCTCACAATTCTGGCATCAAAAATCCAAGATTTAGGTATCAGAAGCACTGGTGTCTTCTGAGGATTCTCTTCTGGGCTGTAAATGGCCTGTGTCTTTACCTCATCTTCACACTGTATCATTTGTATCCAAACACCCCCTTCTTAGAAGGACACCATTCATACTGGGCTAGAGTTTACTCTATTGACCTAATTTTTACTTCATTCCTTAGAGAGCCTATATCCTAATCCAGTCATGTTCCATGGGCATTAGGGGCTAGGACTTCAATATATGAAAAAAGGGACAACTAGTTGATAACAGAAGGTCAGAAATGAACATAGTTGATAAAATACAAAGAGAGCTCAAGGAACAGAAGGAAATCCCTGGAAATGGCTTTACGTTGAGAATCACTAAGAATGTGAATTCTGTGTAACCAGAGTTCAAAGATGAGATGGGTGAAAGAGAAAGATAAAAAGAGATCTCATTTCTAGGAATCAAATTAAGTATCTAAGCAACATCACTACACAACATATAGAAACCGTGAGAGCAGAAAGATTGGGCTGAAATTGTATTATTTTCAGGGAGAATGACTGAGACAATCTCAGTTAATGCAGAAAGCATTTGGGGAAGCTGCTCTATCCGGAAGCTCTTCAGGTCCTCTAGTGATGTGGTGCCTCTGAAGCAGAGAACTCAAAATAAAATGAAGATATATTTAAAGGTTTGGGGGAATTTCCTTGAGATAAGTCATGGAAGCTGGGATTGAATGAACACAGTGTGTCACAGAAAAGAATTGATACAAAAAGTTTAACCCTAGGACATATCCGAAATGAGCCATAGCAGCAGTCCACAACCTTTTTGACACCAGGGACCAGTTTCCTGGAAGACAGTTTTTTCATGGACAGTGGGGGAGAGGGGTACAGATCTAATAAACAGCAGAGCTCAGGTGGCTATGCAAGCCATGGGGATCATCTGTAAATACAGACACTGCTGTCTACACCCCGGTGGCTGAGGCCCTCTGAGCTGTAGAACTTCATAAAAGTTCTATATAGGCCTATGGAAAAAAAATAGAAAGAAAATCACTTATGAATAGGAAAAGTTAAAGTTGGCCTTAGATTTCTTTGCAAGAGCATTTAAAGCCAGCAAAAAATGGACCCATGTCTATAAAATTCTAAAGAAAAAAAAAGTGTGGTCCAAAATTAATATTTAAGTATAAAGACAATTGGCAGATATCCTCAACCATGAAAAAATTGGAAGGATGCAGCATGAATAAGCCCTTCTTAAAGATAATGCTTGACAATGAAATTCAGTGAGGTGGAAAATATGCCTCAATATAAACAAAGAAAAAAGCAAACAAGTTTCAGGAATAAAAATTGTTTACAAAAAAAAAAAAAAAAGACTGATACTGGGAAACATTTTATCCATGAGCATAAATATAAAAAGTACTAAACAATTATAAGGAGAAGGATGCATCAGTCCATTCCCAAAACAATCCTGAAACAATCAGCCATTGAAAACCCTATGGGGAGCCAGCGTGGTGGCACACGCCTATAATCCCAGCAACTCTGGAGGCAGAGGCAGGAGGATCACAAGTTCGAGACCAGAGGCAGTTGGCATAATTTAGCAAAACCCTGTCTCAAAAAGTAAAAATAAATAAAGGGCTGGGGTGCAGCTCAGTGGTATAGCACTTGCAAAGTATGCAAGTGTGAGGCCCTGGGTTCAACCCCCAGTACCACAACAACAACAAAAAAAAAAAAAAAAAAAAAGAAGGAAAAGAAAAGAAAAGAAAGAAAGAAAACCCTACAAGGGTTGCTATGAATTGGACATAACTTGATGGCACCTAGCAACAATTACAGGTCTAAGAATACAAATATACCTCATCATATATGAAATTATATTTGTATATAATCATTACAGTATTATTTGGAACAACAAAAAGTTGAGGAGATAGCCCCAAGGATCCATCTATTGAGAAGAGATTTAAAAACTACGATGTATCCTATAAGAGAATACTACAGAGCTATAAAAAATGATGAGGATGTTGAGTATGTATGTAAAAGGCAAGATATACAAAATATATTAAGTCCAAAAAGCCTGGTGCATAATATTGAGAAAAGGGAGAAATAAAATTATATATATATATATATATTTTTTTTTTTTTCTCAGTACTAGGAGGTTGAACCCAGGGCCTTATGCATGCTAGGCAAGTGCTCTACTACTGAGCTGCACTCCAGCTGTGCCCCACTTTTCTTTTTATTTTGATACAAGGTCTCACTAAGTTGCACAGGCTGACTCTGGCCTCAAACGTGCACTCTTCCTGCCCCAGCCTCCTGAGTAGCTGGAATTACAAGTGTGCAGGAAGCTCATTTCTGTTTCTATCTTCATAGAGAAACATTGGAGATCATACATACACACATATGTGTGTACACATAAATATATATAAAGAATGATAATTATTAAATAGAATTGAAATTTTTTTTAAAAAGTAATATGTGCAAAATTTGAAATTGGAGAGAGGAGAAAGAAAAGAACTTGTTAGTGTGAATCTTTTAAGATGGTATCAACAGATAATGTTTAGATTGGAAACAGATTTTAGAAAACACATTACTCAATTTTATTTCATAGCCACTCAATGCATTTCATAGTTATTTAATGTATACTTCAAAAATCTCTTTTTTTGGAACCTTACAGTGATCTTTTATGAGATGTACTTCTTGTGGCAAAGAAACATTGATGTGCAATAATTCCTCCAGTTTTATCTTAGCTCTTTTCATCTATTACTCTATTAATTTTTCATGTAAAATCAGAGTCAATGGCTTTCATAAAAATAGCACTTGAATGATCCTATTTTAATAAAAATACTTCTATTCATGTTTCCACCCACCTATCCTTACAGTTTTGAAGGAATATACCTGAAACACATTGGTAATGGCCATTTGTAGGTAGATGGTTAGGGGCAATTGGTTTGTATGTTTTTATTTGTACTTGCCTCAATTATTTTAATTATCTATAATGAGTATAGATCATTTATTAAAAACAGAATGGTTTTTCTCGAAGCACACACAGCCACAAGAGGTAAACACCCGCAGAGAGGCACAGTGATTGATTCCAGCAGAGTGTGGGGAATGACTCATTTTCTTAGTGTATTCTGCATTTTAAAAATATTTAGACAAGGTCGAATTAAATGACTGAATAGTTTGACAAAACAATGTAAAAAGTAGAAGTTACCCTCCAGTTCCATCCCATTCCGCCTTTTATTTTCTTGTGGATCAATTCTCGCCACTACACATTTGTTTGCATTTATGTGGTGCTTCACAGGTCTTCAAGAACTTCTATTACAACACAGTGAGACCTACCATATTCTTTTTTGTTTTGGCTTGGATTTTTGAGACAGAGCTGGGCTGCCCTGGAACTCTCTATGTACCCAGGCTGGCCTTAAACTTGAGATCTTCCTGCCTCAGCCTCCCAAGTGCTGGGATTACAGGCATGCGCCACTTTGTCCACTTTATTACATTCTTTTATTTGCAGGGGAGAGAGGTACTGGAAATTGAGCCTAGGGCCCATACACATGCTAAACACACTCTATCACATTATTTTTAATGGCTATATTATATTCCATTGTATGAATGCTATGTTAAATTTTTGACAGATTGTCTCTCATAAAGTGGACATTATTGTAATACATATTTGGATTGACATAGTGGCTGCAATAATGGGCTTAAACATAAAAAAGATTGTGTGCATGCCACACTATCAGGGAGTGTTTTGTTCTGTTGCACATAGGGTCACTATTAGTTGGACCCGACTCAATGGCATCTAACAACAGCAGCATTTTTTTTTTTAATTGACAGGGCTGGTTATTGAATCCAGGCCCTTGCACATGTTTGCCAAATGCTCTTCCACTGAGCTACATACCCAGCCCCTGAATATATCTTCAGTATAAATTCCTAGATCAATAAGTGTGTGCTTTACATTTTGTTTTAATGTTTTTGTATTTTTCTAACTCATTTTAATGTCTTATAAAAATTCTTTTTCATTTAATAAATATCTTTAAATAAGTTAGGTATAGTGGTGCGTGCGTGTAACCCCAGCATTCAGAGAATGATGCAGGAGGATTGTGAGTTGCAGGCTACATAGTGAGGCCTTGTCTCAAACCTCCCTCCCCCAGCAAAAGAAAAAGAAGAAAGAAATCTCTGTAAGTAACCAAAGTCTGTTGTACTCTGACAGGGCTTGTAAAAAGCAGCATTTCCCTGTCCTGCCCCTGTGAGACAAAGTACTTTTAACTAATTTTAGCAATCTCCTCTGGTATCAATCTCCATAATTCTAAAAAATAAAAATGCTTATCATTATCTTTCTTAATTAGTCAGTTTTAGATTTCCCTCTATAACAGATGAGGAGTTGTAGTCACACCGCTATCTTTGGCTAAACTAATGAGGTGTGTGTTGGTATAGTTATGTGAGTATTGCCCACTACCAAATCAAATAGTATACTACAAGCACAGTTTCCTTCTTACATGAATTCTTTTTTTTTTTTCCTAGAATCTTTAAAGCTAATTTTCCACTCCTACCACACCACCACCATCTCTCCTGATCTCCTTGCCTTGGACCTCAGTGCATAGCACTGGGTTAGTGGTGATCATTGGTCAGGACACAATTTCAGTATGAATTCATCTGAAGACCTCACACACACGTCCTGATCTATCCACGAAGCAGAGGCGGGTGTAGTTTTCTGTTTATTGACTCTTTGCCCCCAAACTCTTCATTCACAGAAAATTATACCAGGTTCTCCTTTATCCTCAGTCCCTTCATCTTTCTCCAACCCAATAACATTTTAAACGAATTGAGCTAGGTGCTCTCTGAGAGAATAAAGAAAAACAGTTTGGGCAAGTTTATAAACTCTCATTTCTGAGCTCTCAGAAAAAAACTGGTCTTTTAAAACATATTGTCTAAAAGTAGCCTGCAGCCGTACCACTAAAGCATTGGATCTCATCAGATCTCAGCAGCTATGTGGGATCGGGCCTGGCTAGTACTTGGATGGGAGACCACTTGGGAACACCAGATACTGCAGGCTTGGGCGAAGGACCCAGCAATCTACTCCCCAGAAAAATCAGCCATTGAAAACCCTATGAATAGCAGAGAAGCACTGACAACACTGTTTTCGCCTGTTGTACGTAGGGTTGCTACGAGTCGGATACTGATGCAACAGTACCTAATAAAATAGCAGTCTAAAAGTAATACAAGATTACCTTGTTGTTGCTGTTCTTAGGTGCCATTGAGTCGTGTCTGACTCATAGTGACCCTCATAGGGTTTTCAATGGCTGATTGTTTCCAAATTGCCTCTGGAGTGCATTGCCATGTCCTTCTCCCATCTTTGTAGTTCTGGGGATTGGGGTCCTCAGTGAGTGCAGAGCAGCACAAAACCAACTGAGCTAAACTTAGGAGTGACAAAAATGTTTTATAACATGGGTAAACATTCCGCATCACACATGGTCTCTTGTCTGGGCGCATTGCACTTTGCAGGGAGCATGCGTGGAGTGTCTTCATGTTTGGTTCGATAAATGGGGCTAACAGTGATTGGATGTCAATTGCTGAGAAAGCAAGGCTACTTTATTTAATTATCCAACCGTCTTACGTATTATCTTTTTTCTTTGTGAAGGAGCGACTTGCCCAGGGTCACACAGCTAGTGAAGGGCCTGATTAAAAGTGCAGACCATAGTTGCCTCCACAGCTCACATTCTTTCCGCTCTAGCCTGCTTTCTGGTCCATCGTCACCAACCTGACCCGTTGCCTTGTGTTTGTTTTCTCTCTTAGTGGATGAGTGTTCGTCTGACTACACAATTGTGCTGCCTGTGATTGGGGCCATCCTGGTGGGCCTCTGCCTTGTGGGTCTGGGTGTCTATACAGTCCGCCTAAGGCGTGAATCATCTGGATACCAGAGAATCTAATTGGTACCCAAGGGAAATGCAGAAAGATAGAGTTTAGAGAAATCTTTCACCGTTTCCAGGATGTTGGAGGCTTCCCTTACAGTGTGGGTCCTTTGAATGATGTAAAACTCCAACTTCCCCTTAACTGCTTAACAGTATCTTCTAGTTTTCTTCAGAATATTGTAATCACTCAAAGTCAGCATCCAAGATACATTAAATTAACATAATGTATACAGAGTGGCATGTGTTTCCAAATTATTAACCAGAGGGTAATTAATGCTACCTGTATTTGCCTTGAGAATTTTATTTTACCCTTGATCTTTTTTATCTTTGTTTTGTCCATCAAATGGGCTTTTAAAGCTTTTACCATCTGTGTTTATTTGATGTACATATGCCTGGCATGGTCCTTATCCCCTTTACCATTTAAATTTTTTATCATCAAAAAGAATAACATCTCTCAGGTTGTCTAGATTTTTAATGTGAAGCTAACACGAGGAGCAAATTGGCTTCTGTTTTTTGTCTCGATGATTCCTGCTCCTGATTACTAAAGGCTGAGAATTAGCTGTCTACGGATAACAGAAGTAAATAATAAGCAAGCTATAATCATCTTGGCCCCTAATTATTGAACACATGTGTCAGACACTGAGTTAAGAAAGTTACATACAAATGTACATTTAATCCTCACAATGTATAGAACTCAGAGTTCAGGGAATTGAATCACTTAAATGTCCACTCATTGGGCTGGGACTTAGCTCAGTGGGTAGAGCGCTGCACTGCAGTCTCTGAGGTCCTGAGTTCAATTCCCAGCACCGCAAAAGTGGGAGAAGGACCTGGCAATCCGCTCCCAAGGCAATCCTGAAACAGTCAGCCATTGAAAACCCCATGAGGGTCGCTATGAGTCAGATACTGACTCGACAGCACCTAACAACAACAACAAATGTCCACTCGGGCCATGTAGGCACAGTGGCACACACCTGTAATCCCAGCACTTGGAAGGCTGAGGCAGGAGGAGTTAAAGACAAGCTGGGCTACAAAATGAGATTCTGTCTCATTAAAAACAAAACAAAACAACAACAAAAAAGGCACCTACCTAGCAGGTGGCAGAACCAAATATGGAAATCATGTTGCTTTGGCATGCAGATCTTTGATCTTTTCTCCACACCGCTTAGCCTATAAGAACAATGACACTAAATGCTGCCTAAAGCCTCCCACCAGCGCCTGCTCTATTTCTATAGGGGAATGGATTTATCCTGAACCCTGAGATCTCAGAGTAAACAAAAGGAAGATAACAGAAAATGAATCAGCCTTTCTTTAATAAACTCCTCACTCCACTGAAAGACCCGGAAGGAATCTGTAAAACACAGGTCAATTTTTCATTTTTACTGGAATTTTAGCTGTGGCTCTGAAGATGAAGGGAAAGAACAGACTTTTCAAGATGTGTTTTATTTCTTCACACACAGGCAAGTCATCTAACGCTAACCAGCTTTTCTTCCCTGAGTGTAGATCTCCCCCTTGTGGTCACTTGCTTTTTCTGCACTTCACTGTCACATTTTCTCTTGTTCATTCTGCAGAGCAGCCTGCAAAGAATTATATTATGGCTGGGATTTGCTGCTAAAGAAAGGAACTAAGTCAGGGTATTAGCACCAAAGACCACATAATCCTATCGTTGGTAGGACAGAGACAATTCAAGTCAACCTAGAGAACATGCTGACTGTCCTGACTTGTTCTCTTATGAAATCAGTAAGATCAACAAGGTCCTAAGTTTAGTCTTAAGAAAGCATTGAATTGTATGCAAAGCTTTTGTAATAAAAACTTATTTTGGAGAGTCATTGATGTCATTTATTTCTTGCAATTCATGTTTTGTGCTATATAACATTTTATTTACAATCTCCTTAATGCAGGCCTTTATACAGAGGTTGCTGGCTATATCAATAAATCCAGTCACCTTTCTATAAAGTTTATTTTATCCTATTTTCCATTGCCATATTATCACTAGATAGAAAGACCCTTGGTGGGAGAAAACAGGTTTCTGAGAAGATAAACCACATTAAAGTTACAGACTAAATCTCTCAACTCTTAGTCCAGACTGAGCAACAATATCTTTGTCTTACTTAAGTGCTGCCATAATTTGTCCATTTATTCATTTAGCCAACACTGATTAAGGACTTATTTAGTGCTAGATACTGCAGGAGAGGGTCAGAGGGATAAGAAAAGGTCCTGTATTAATTATTGAGAGAGAGAGAAAGGAGAGGGAGGGAGGGAGAGAGAGGGACGGAGAGGAGAGTCATTCATAATCATAGAAATTATGCACTATAGTTTGCATGTTGGATGTATCCAAGAGGTCAATGTGCCAAAGCCTTGGTCCTCAGCCTGGTGCTGTCTGGAAGTGCTGTGGACCTGTAGGAGGTGGGGCCTTACGGGAGGTCCTTAGGTCATTGGAGGCATGCCATGGAAGGAGAGGTGGCCCCCTGCACCTTTCTGTATCTCTTTGCTCCCTGAATATGAGGTAAGCAGCGTTGCTCCACCCCAGGCTCCCATCCTGATGTGCCACCTGCTCAGAGCCCCAAAGCAATGCAGCCACTCCATCTTGGCCTGGAATCCCCAAAACTGTGAGCCCAAACCAACATTTCCTCTTACAGGTGCTTTTCTTTGGCATTTTGTTATAGTAATGGGAAACTGATTGACATGGCATCACTTCTCAGTATTCCATTGGCCACACCGACCAGCCCTGACACAGTGTTGGCAGGAAGTGCGCGGGGTGTGAATACCAGGAGAAGGAGGCAGCGCTGGAGACATCTTGGATGCTGGCTCACAGGTCCCAACTGTCAAGGCGCACACTGGAATGGGTGCTTTACCTTTTTTAGGAAGTCAGGTAATTCCAGTATACATGCTAAAAAACGTTGCTTAGTAGGAACCTAAACAGAGAGTGATAGAGCAGGGTCCTTCCCAGCCTACTTCCAACCACCTCCCCAGGACAGCAGCCTCCTGTCCCCTGGCACCCACAGATGACAGGCCATTGCCCAGCACAAAGCTGTTGTTGGCCCACTGTGGACAGTGCTAGTGTCGGGCTTCCCTTTTAATTAAGGCAAGGGACCAGGGTGGCTCCCACGCCGTCCTCGTTCCTCCTACCTCTGTTCTTAAACAAGTTTTCCTGGTTCATGGGATCCTGGATCCTAGTGGGTCCTCTCTGCAGACACCTGTTTGGAGCTTTCAGCCAGTCTCAAGCCCACAGCCTACTTGAAGGCCTGGAAGGTTTAAACACACAAATACACGAGCCAGCCTTCCTGACCCCAAACTTGGTTCTGTAGACAGACTCACTGAGCGGTCTCCTCTGCCCACGGAGTAGAAGAAGCTTAAGGCATAAAAGGAGATGCAAGAGTCATCTCTGCCAAGGAAAGACGTGTTTCATTCTGTAACACCCTGGTCCCTCCTCAGTCATCAAGTCCCTTCACTCCCACCTGGGTGCTTCCAAGAGAACTCCAATTTTGGACAAGTGCTGGCAGGCATGAAAAGAGATTTCAAGTAGTTCCTCCTATTTTGTTTTTCACTTAGCTGGCTTTGTTCTAAAAGCAAGACTGGCTATGGACAAAAATTATGAAGTACACTCTGTTGCCAAAATTCCATAACTCTCTCGCTTTCCAGACATTACTGTCTGTCCTGGCAAACTTTCTTGTTAAGTGCCTATAGTAAATAATAATATATGACTATAATAAAACACAGGGGGCTGGCTACCTTAAAGAAAAGAGGTTCGCTTAACTCACAGATTAGGCAGTGGAAAGTCTATGGTCAGGCAGCTCTCCTGGTTTTGGCCTCTGGGGAAGGCAGATGGCATCACGGCAGAAGCACACTCGGAAGGGAGAAGTCATGTCACAAGATGCCAAAGAGTGACTCAGGATCAGGCACGGGTTCTCACAACTCACTCTCGCCAGAGCTAACTTGGAGTCTGACGAGAATCACCATAGTCCCTTCTCAGGGCGGTGCTCCCAGTGACCTCAGATTTCCCACTGAGCCCCACCTCCTAAGGGTCCACACCACCTCCCAACCACCCCATCCTAAAGACCAAGCCTCCAACAAACCACATCCCACTCTGGTTGTGCCCACTTATTGTTCTAATTTCTTCACACCTCAACCAACCCCACAGGCCTACCCCAACTTGCTTCAGCTGATCCCCCAAATTTTATTAACTCTTTGATCATATGTTAGTAGCTGATTGTGGTTGTTGTTGTTGGGTGCCATGGAGTCAGTGTCCGACTCATAGCAACCCTACTTACAACAGGCAAAACACTATTGTCGGTGCTTCTCTTCTATTCATGGGGTTTTCAATGGCAGATTGATTTTTGCGAGTGGGTTGCCAGGTCCTTCTCCGAAGCCTACAGCATCTGGTGTTCCCAGGCGGTCTCCCATCCAAGTACTAACCAGGCCCAACCCTGCTTAGCTTCCAAGATCTGACGGGATTTGACACCAAAGTGTTACAGCTGCAGGCACTGATTATGGAGTTACCGCTTGCACTTTGTCAGAAGACACTACCTGAATGGAAAGGCAGAAAGCTTTGGTGATGAGGTTTTAGGCCTGCTCAGAGACTACCAAGAGAAATCTTCTGAGGCAGCAGGACCTCCGGGCCTCCGTGAGTTCCCATCAGCTGTTAGTGGCCTCGGACCACACTTCCTGGAAGGAGAGCTCTGAGTATCAGCTCATCCCTCACAAGCTCTGCAACTCCAATAGCTACCAGACAGACCGACACTCTCAATCTGGTAGTTGGAAAGGACATTAGCTCCAATTTCCCATCAGAAATAGGTGAGTTGTAGATAATGGATATCCAGATGATGGGCAGGTATTTGAAAATAGAATTTTTCATGAACAATGTTCCAGTTTCTATCTTCCATAACTTCTCTTAGGGTTTGAAACTGTCTACCAAGCTTTCCTTGAACCTGTCATCCACAGTCTCTAATCTGTCACATTCTGGTGTCTCTTCTTCCAACTCCTCATCCCTACCCTTTACTGGTCCTTCCACCTTTCTCCAATTCCCTAAGTAGGGGCTGCCCTAGTGAGGGTTTTCCAGAAAAACAGACCATACACACACACACACACACACACACACAAACACACACTACACACACACACACACACACACACACACACACACACACACATACACTACACATATGTCTGGAAACTCAGCCAGGAGTCAGTGCTGCAATCTTAAAGCAGAATTACTTTTTCTCTGAAAAATCGCAGTTTTTTCTCTAAGGCTGATTGGATAACCACCCCTCTTATCAAAGAAAATCCCCTCTACTTCAACTCAGCTGGCTGTGGATGTTAACTGGACCTATAAAATATCTTCATAGCCACACCTAGGCTAATGGTGGAGCAAATAACTGGGTATGATAGCCTAGTCAAGTGGACAAATTAACCACACAGGCTTTGGGGAAAACCAGAACATACATTTCCCCAAAGTTCAGTCCTTAGCCATTTTTCTTCCATATCCCCCCACTTGGTGTTCTCTGCAGAAGGTAACAATCAGATCTCTAACCTAGCCAGTTGAAAACAGAGCCTTAATCCTCACCCTTCACCCTCTCAACCTTTAACCTGCTCCTTCCCATTTCAAAACCACTTGTTTGATTCCAAACACCCCGGAGGCCTCCCCATTCCTTCTCTCTCACCCTTGGACTCAATCTGTCAGCAGGTGCCATAGGTTCTGCTTGAAGAGCCCATGGGTGGGAACCTGAGGATGTGTCCTGCCGGAGGCTGATGCTGGGCAGCGTTTGAGCAACGTGAGGGAGCAGTGACTACAGAGGCTGCGGAGTGGGCTGCTTGCTGGCAAGTTGTGCTGACAGCCGTGCAGAAGGATAATGAGAGACTGAGGGCTGTCCACAGGAGATCAGTTTCTTGGTACGACTCAGTGGCAGCTTGCAACATGGGCTTTATCTTCCACAGTGGACAGACAGACATTATTCTGAGAGGCGGGACAAAAAGTCCAGTTGCAAATCTGCAGTGCTTCAAAGACACCAGAATGCGCAGCCAAGACACATCTGCCAGGCGAAGGGCAGGCCAGGGCTGGTGGGGAAACCTATGATCCTGAAGCGCGAAACATAGACATCTACGTGGGGCGCTGGGTATGCCTGACCCTGCAAACACCCAGCCCCTCGAGGCCCCAGAGGCAGCCCGGCCTCTCCAGCTGCAGGTGCTCAGAGATGGCGGGAAAGCTCCCTGCTGAGGCAGGAAGTGGCCTCTCAGGAGGTTTCCACGCTGAGAACCAGGGTTAACTCTTAGCTGAAGACACGAGGAGCCTGCCAAGGGGGACTAGACTACACACACACAGCTGCAGGAATTAGCTGGTGCGTCTGGGCGGAACACTGCTGAACACTCCTGGTGTTGGACTTTTGAAGGCAAGTCTGGAGAAGCAAAACTCCACTGGGTAGATTCTTGGAACATGGTGTTTAGCACCCCACAAGGACTTCAGGAAATGGCCACACTCCCTAAGGATGTCTCTTAGAAGTCTGCAAGAAACAATGGCCAACACTCAGCAAGGGCCTTCAAAACAAGGGCCAGGGGGCAGCATTGAGTTGCCACAGGCCAGGTGGCTGCCATTTCTAGAAAAACTGGCAAGGTCAGAGGGGCAGCCAAGGGGGCTTGATTTGCAGGAATTGTGGGTATGGATAATGGAGCACAGTGTCCTCAGGAGCAAAATAGTTGGGCAGCCAAAATGGGCACCACTTAACTTCCATAACAACGGGAACAACTAAGCAAGAATGGAGGAGCAGGAGGCTGCAGATGATCACTCCCATAAAAACATCACAGTCCTTGCTCAGTTACCAGGACTGAGGCAATTTTCACATCTGGAACTCATTGCATGGAAGTGGCAAGGTCCCTAGGAGGAAGGGCTTGTGAAGATTTTTCTAGTTCTTCCCCCAAAGGGACCTATAGCCATTTATTTAAGCATCTGTCCCCTAGGGAAAGGGAATTACTAGATTTCAAGCCCAATTGGATTGGTTTATAAGAATCAAGTAATAGGTAGCTGGACATGGTGGGGCATGCCTGTCATCCCAGCAGTTCCAGAGGTGGAGGCAGGAGGATCACAAGTTCAAGACCAGAGGCAGTCTGTGTAACTTAGCGAGACCCTGTCTCAAAAAGTAAAAAAATGGGCTAAGGGTGAAACTCAGTGGTCCAGCACTTGCAAAGCTTGCAAGCGAGAGGCCCTGGGTCCAACCCCCAGTACCGAAAAAAAAAAAAAAAAAAAAAGAATCAAGTAATAAGTGAAGTCCTGGCTACAGTCCAGCTTACCATGGGCTCTCACTGGGTCTGCGGACCCATTCAGTGACCATTTTCACAGTCCTAAGAGCATTAAGAATTGATATATTTGGAAATTGAAGTAATCTGCCTATTGGGTCCCACTCTATAGAGTAAGAGCTTTCACCAAGAAAAGAGAAAGTAAAAAGAGTTACCACTGCAGGAAAGGCCAAGAGGGAATCTCCAAAATGTCTTCCCTCCTGTCCTCACCTAGACAGTCAATGAAAAATAACATTTTCCGGAGCAGGATGGAAGATCAGTAGCATCATTGAAGACCTAAAGAATTAACAGTCATCTCTCTACTTAATCCGTTAGTCTAGCCCTGCAGAAGCAAGATCAACTCCAGAGAATGACTAAACACACACACACTTAAGCAAATAGTAGCCCTAACTGCAGGGCTGTGTCTGATGGACTATCAGGCCACTGGTACATTGCAGGCAGCCAATATGTTCTTTTCCATTCCAACTAAGGAGAGGATCAAAATCAGTTCACTTTCACACAGAATGAACAATAACATTCATTTACAGTTTGCTTCAGAGCTTTGTTACTCTCCTGCCCTCTGTGATACTGTAATCTAAGGAAACCTGGACCACACAGACATCCCAAAGTCTATCACAATGATCTGTTAAAATGGCAAAATCATGCTAACTGGACAGGGCAAGTGAGGAGTAGTTTGTATGCTGGAGGCCTTGGTAAGACACAGGTACTACTAGAGGCAGGAGATAAATTTTATGAAGATTCAAGGATTGACTACTTCAGTGAAACTTTAGGGGCCCAGGAGGTGAGTGGCATGCCAGAACCCACCCCCCCCAAAGTAAAACACACACACACACACACACAGACACACACAGCATCTTGCATACTTTCCACAAAGAAAGAAGCACAGAACTTGGTAGATCTCTTTTAGGTTCTGGAGGTAGCATTCCCCTACCTAGGCAAATTTCTCTGGCCCATTGACAAGGTGACTTTGCAAGTTACCAGTTTTGATGCAGCCAGAGCAAGAAAGGAAAGTCCACCAGGTCCAGGCCACAGCACAATCAGACCTCTGGTTAGCAGTGTACAGTCAGGCAAACCTTATGGTGCTGGAGGTGTCAGTGGTGTGAAAAGATGTGTGAGAGAACTTTTGGCAACTAATTTGTATTTCTGTCAATTGGTATGAAGTTAACTGCTTTTCATATTTATTTACCTTTTGTATTCTGTGAATTTCTTTTGACTATTTTATTTTCCACAAAGCATCTTTTTCTTAATTGATTCTTAATTCTTTATCTAGTAAGGAAGGTATATAATTTTATAACATTTATGAGGAGTTGCAAAATTAATCCGACTTTGCTATTTGCCTTTCTCAATATATATGTTTTATTGAGCAGAAAATACTGTATGGTGTTTTTTGTTTGTATGTTTTTCGTTTTGTTGAGATAGGGTCTCACTATGTCACCCAGGGTGGTCTCTATCTCTTGAGCTTAAGGAGTCCTTCTGCCTCAGTTTCCTGAGTACTGGGACTGCAGGCATGCACAATACTTCCAGCTTCAAACATTTTTATATGGTTCAAGTATTTTTATGTTATGGCTCCTGAGTATTATATTACAGTTAGAAAAAAACCTTCCATGCTCTAAGAATTCCCATAATGTCTTCTAGCACTTTTGTGCTTTCATTTTTATACTTAGTTTTTATCCATTTGGTGCTTAGTTTTGGTATTAGCCATGAAATGAATTGGGATACAACTCTTTTCCAGTGAGCTAATCACTTGTCCAGTGCCACTTCTTGAACTGTTGATTTTAAAATCTAGAATGAATGCTGAGTTTTGTGAAAGACCTGTTAAGCACCTATAAATGTGAGATTTTCTTCTCTTTTAAATATTAATATGATTAATTGTATTGCATTAATGATTTCTCAATAATGAATCAATTTTACATTTCTACAGTAAAACTTGTATGCCCAATGTGTTATTCTTTTCACATGCTACTGGACACATTAATTATTATTGATTTAGGATTGTTCCACTGATATTCATAAGTGGCACTGGACTTTCCCATCTGCTTGAATGCCTGCTATCCTTTTTTTTTTTTTTTTTTTTTTTTTTGGTGGTACTGGTGGTTGAACCCAGGGTCTCGCACTTGCATACTTTGCAAGTCCTGGACCACTGAGCAGCACCTTCAGCCTTTTTTTTTTTTTTTTTTTATCTTTTTTGAGACAGGGTCTTGCTAAATTACACAGACTGCCTCTGGTCTTGAATTTATGATCTTCCTGCCTCTGCCTCCCACGTCGCTGGGATTACAGGCATACACCACCATGCCCAGCTATGCCTGCTACCTTTGATTTTGTTATCAATGATATGTTCACTTAATAAAAGAATTTAAAAGATTTTCTTTTTGTGTGTGCTCTGAGACGGAATTAATAGCATTCAAGCATGTGCTCTTTACCATTTGTGTGGAAATTCCATGCAAGAGAAGATGGGCTTTTTATAACTTTGGTGGAGGTGAAGATGGGAATAGAGGTGCTAGGAAGGATGGTTCTTTGATGATATTTTCTAGTTCGGCTACGGTAATGGTTTGCTTGAGTTTTCTATCTCTTCCAGAATCTATTTTGGTAAATTGTATTTTCTTGTAATATCATCTAGGTCAGCTAGATTTTCAAGTTTGTTTAAACTTGAGGAAAATTTGCCTCTTAAAAATGTATAATTTGTGTTCTGTATCTGTGACTGTTCAAAGTCACGTGTGCATTTTTTCCTTTTATTTTTAACTTTTCAGTTTTTCCTGAATCCCTAGATTTATTAGTTCTCTGGTATTAGTTTTCTTAATTCATCTATTCCTTTACTTTGACTAATTTCTTCCTTCTTTCATGTTTATTTTTGTATTTCCTAACCCTTAAATTGGATGTTTAGTTGACCATTATTTTTCATGTGAACCCTGCTTTCACTGTATCAACTAAGCATCTACATAGTTTTTAACTTTATTTTCTAAATATTCTGCAACTTCGGTTTTGACTTCCTCTTTTTCCTGACAGTCAATTAGAACATTTCTCTTTGGTGGTGGTTTCGAGGTTTTTTTCATTTTATTCCATTCTTGAGAAGAATTAGTTCTCCACCCCCATTTGACTTTTCCCCCAAGTCTCGCGGCTCTCAAGAGAGAGATCACGAGGGAGGATTCTCCTCCCTGAAGCCGAACGAGATCAAATGCACGCCGTGTGTAGCGGAGGAAATAGAACCTCAGCATGCAGGGATGCAGGACCCAACAAACCCGACCCAGAGCAGGCAAAGACCTGAGGCCGGAGTGTGGGCGTGCGGCCCGTGTAGCCAATCGCCGCCATCGAAATCCTCCTCTCTTCTTTGATTGGCTTTCCTGGAGACGCCCCTGCCTGCACTCGGGTAGGACGGTGCCTGGCAGAGGACAATAGACTTAAGGAGCAGAGGGAAGAATTTGCGTGTGTGGGACGCAGCTTGCCATCTATTAGCAGCTGGGCTCTCAGCAGATGGCGTTGGCCTCGGCAGTGTCTGTGCTTCTGGTGGCAGCGGAGAGGAACCGATGGCAGCGTCTCCCGATCCTGCTGCTGCCGCGGAGGTCAGGGTGGGTGACGGGGCGGGGATCAGGGCTCAGGGGCGCGGGCAGCGGGGGCGCAGACCGCCGGAGATGGGGAGCTGGCGTGGAGGAGGGGAGACCGACGGCGGATCCCAGCCCGCGGGAAGGGGACGTCGCCCTCTGCCCTGCCTTTCCCTTCCCTCCCTTGCCCCACGCCCTCCCTCAATCCGCCTTGGGCTTCTGCTGTCCCTTTAAGAGCGTAGGGAGGTGAAGCGGGCCGCAGGCGTCTGCCCTCCTCGGACGCCGTGCGCCCCAGGCAGTGTACCTGGTGCCTCTGCCCGAAGCCTTGCTTGTGTGGGGGCGTTGTGCAGTCCCAGTTCTGACGAAGCTCGAGGGGATCAACGACCAGTTAGGTAACTCGGAAGAAGTGGGGCCAGGACGCCCTCAGATCTACTTAAGTTTACCTAGTCCCCACCACGTGTGGGGCTCAGAGAAAGACTCCAGCAGGTCTCTGCTATTGTTGGAATGAATCAAATTAACAAAAGCAAATTTACCTTCCAAAGGGCTGGCAAGTTTGGTCAAAGCTTTTGTACCTAAGTTTGAACAAAGCTTTCAGATGACTTACTCTTGTAACCTGACTCCAGGTCCATTTCACATTTTGAGCTCCATGCTTCACTAACAACTTTGGCAGTGAAAACATAGTCTTGCAGGTGGCTGCTTCTTGATCTTCCTTGGCTTCATTGTTACCACCACCCTCCATTATTCTGGAAAGACAGTGTAGCTTAGTGCTGAAGTGCTAAAACTGCAGTCAGAAGGCTGAGGTCTCAGCTTAGCTACTCACCAGGTGTGTGACCTTGGCTGAGTTACTTAATATCTCTTCAATTTTCTCACCTAGGGGGAACTAAAGATATTAGTGTCTGGAGGAGATAATACTAGTCCCCTCAAATGTGCAAATTAACACAAGGAAAGAAGTTTAAGCAGGATATGGCCCAGATGACTCAATCCATAAACAGATTTTGCACACTTAACCATTTAGATCAACTTTTTAATTTTCCACAAGTAGTTGCAGATGCCTTGGATTTTCAGTTAATTATAGGTCTAACCCCTAGTGAAATAAGCAAGTTGGTGAAAATAATGCTACTGCTTTTCTCTTTCTCATGACTTCTCTTAGGTTCCTAGGGCTCTTCAGGATACTATCACAGACCTACTTTCTCTCTTCCCTCTCAAAGTTTACCTATTGTCTATAGAACAATTCATATGCAGCTGTCACCTGGAGAGTATTAGAGCTGTCAATGTTGATAGGATTTAAAATCTTACCAGTATGAAGATTTTACATTTTTTAATACTATGATTCCCTAATAGCTCAGAGGAAAGAATTTCTAGTGGTAGACTTATAGGCGTGAGAATAAAAGCGATCTTGAATCAGCGGGCAATTATCTTGTGGAAGCAACTTCTTAATCTCGTTTGAACCACCATTTAAAGTTGTAGTTTAGATAATTGTGAAAAATGGTATAGACCAAACAAAACATTGTTGGGGTAGAGGATTATAGTAAGTGGGGTGTGTGTCTGCCTATCTTTGTCTTTTTGAGAAGATGGAAGAAAGAAAACTTTAGACCAACAATGACATTGGACTTTAATCAGGATCTTAAGCTAAACTACCAAGAAATAACCATTTTATGTACACATAGGCCCTGGACAGGGCTTAAATCTTACTGGAAACCTACTCAGAGAGTACAAAGGGAGGAAGATGCTATGAGCTAGGAAATACCTTGTAAATATCAGGAAAGATGATCTTCCTCCTTGAAGATTAAGAAAGTGAAGTGGGCTGAGTTAGGAAGACTTGGAAGAGCAGCAGCGTCCTGAGGAAGCCATCGTTGGGAACTCACATGCCAATGCTGCGGGTCTTCCCATTAGCCCGTCATAGATGGCAGCGTCTGACTGAGTGTGCATCTGAGGGCAACGGGTGTGGGTGCAGACGAGTATATAGGAAGTATATAGGACGGTGCTACACAGTCACACAGCATCTAATGTACACCATTTTGTTCTCCTGCACTCAGGGTGGCTATGAGTCGGATCTGACTCTGTGGCATCTAACAAGACAACAAATGTACACTGTGTGATTTTTGTCTTTTTTGCTCTGTAAAGGATCTAAAATCATCCATCTTTGTAACCATGGTTCTGCCACATCTTCCACATATAGATGGAAAAGACCAGGGAGGGAGGAGTTGATTCTGCAATGTGTTGGTTTCTTAGCATATTCTTATCAGCTGAAATCTTTGTCAACGTTTCAGTGCTTACTTAATGTAAATAGGTACTTACTTAATGTGTAAATAGGTATCATGGAACTCAAAATTTTTGTAGACCTACGCAGTCTTCTACCTCATTAAGGCACCTCAAACAAGTCATTTTTGCCTCCCTGTTTCTCCACTTTCTTTGAATACAACAACCTGGAAAAACTGTATATTTTTAAAACTGCAAAGTGCCTTCAAGATCACCTCTTATAATCTTCTCTCTTGTGTGAGAACACCAAACCTAATCTGTAAAGTATGTATCCTGGACTAGGTAATGGTGCCTTTGTGGTTCTTGGGAGAGCAAAAACATCGGAGGGTAATTGTGCAAAGAAGATTGAGAAACACTGATGAAAGTGACATGACCCTGGGCAAGCTGATCCCTGGAGGGTCTCAGATGGAAGCTCAGCTTCTCTGGGCCCACAGCCTGCCTTCTTTCCTTCTGCTGCCCTTGCTCAGCTTCCTACCTTTTACTTCTCCGGTCTTGATGTCAGAGCTGTCTTATCAGAGGGTTAAGTCCTGTTGATATTTTTCCAATTGCAGTTTCACTAGCATATTTTACTTAGTAAGACAGGACAGAAGGTGTCCAAATGCAGGCTGACTCATCTTTCATAATGCTTCTAATTGTGTGTGTATTGAGTAGTTTTTACTAGGAGTTATATAGTCAATTAAAGTTCGAAAAAAGCTAAAGTAGCCGGGCGTGGTAGTGCACACCTGTAATCCCAGCGGCTTGGGAGGCAGAGGCAGGAGAATCGCAAGTTCAGGACCAGAGGCAGTCTGCATAACTTAGCGAGACCCTGTCTCAAAAAGTTAAAAAATGGGCTGAGGGTGCAGCTCAGTGGTCCAGCACTTGCAAAGCATGCAGGTGTGAGACCTTGGGTTCAACCCCCAGTACTCCAAAACAAAACAAAACAAACAAACAAAAAGCTAAAGTACATGATTAAAGTACCATGGCTTTTTAATTGACTCTTACTTTGTGGTCAAGTGCCAACCTCAGGTGTTAAACACATTAGGTGACCCATTCAAGGCCTTATAGTGCAAGGGGGCAAGAGCCAGAACTCTTAACTCCTGATCTCTAGATTAGTTTTCTTTCCTGTTGTTGTTAGGTAGTGGGCTGAAGGTTTACCTTAGGTCATATCTGGACTTGGTTTCAGGTTTCCAAAATTTTAGATTCTTTTGAAAGAATAATGACTGCTCTTGTATAGTCTCATTAATTGTAATTCCCTTTGGATTTGTTTTATAGGAAATGGGCTTGGAAGCTAAGAACCATGAAGTACGCAACAGCCACAGGTACAGACTGACCTCGTGGTTGTACTCTTTGCCTTTGCTTCGTATTGTAAACTAAGGAATGTTTAATCCTTAATTTATGTGCCATAGGACTAGTTCTCATAAGCCTTTCAATGTTTGGATTTTCATGGTAATTTTCTGACTAGTTACCAAGTCATTATTTTCACGTCTTTTATATCAAATCCCCCTTGCTATTGAGTCTAAAATTTACAGGGTAATAACGGAGAACATCTTATATTTATGGTGTTATTTCTATCTGTTTGACCCTTACAGTGTATGGGATTGGAAAAGCATGACTTCATGATGTTCTACAGGGATGTCCAACCTTTTGGCTTCCCTGAGCCACACAGAATAAAGAGGAATTGTCTTGGGACACCCATAAATTATGTAATATAATTAGCGTATATACATAATAGGACTTCTTTTTAATGTTTTTTAAATGATAAAGTTTAGCCAGGTGTGATATTCTCCTATAATACCAGTGTTTTGGGAGGCAGAGACAATTTTGAGGCCAGAGACAGTCTGTATAGCTTAGCAAAACCCTGACTCAAACTAAAAAAATTTTTTAAAAGAGCTGGAGGTGCAGCTCAGAACACTTGCAGAGTATGTGCAAGGCCCTAGGTACAGCCCCTAAGTACTGCAATAAATAAATAAATGTAGAGTGAGGAGAACAATGTAAAACTAGTGGGAAGTCTGACCTTGTTCTTGTAAAATTTCTCTATCAATATCTGGTTCAGTGGCAGGGATACGATTTTTAGTGAATTCTCAAGTAAATCTTGTGATGGGTAATGTGCAGCATTTGGAATTGGGTTTAATTAAATTTTCAAAAATATTATCAGCAATTGCTGTGTTTTACTTGCCAAGTTGCCAAAAACTCGTGTGATCTCTGATGCACCCTGAAGTGGCTTCCAACAGCTTTGAATCACATCAGATTGAACCTGATTATACTCAACTGATCACGTGGCAGGCTGGGGTTTAGCTCAGTCGGTAGAGCACCTGTTCTGCATGCTCTGAGGACTCAAGTTCAGTCCCCAGCGCCGCCAAAGGGGGCGGTTTGCTAACATAATTCTCATGACCAACTATGACATATCTACACTTATTTGAAGGTTAGAGTTTGATACTGTGGTACCATCCCAATATGAAGAAGCACGAGGTGTCATTCTGTTACAGGGGGCAGGGAAGGGAGGTCCAGCTGGCATGGCCGCCCAGCCTGAGGAGTTCCCCGAGCTGGTCCTCCACTCAGGTCCAGCTGGGTCCTTGGCTTCATCACAGAAAAGAATTTCAGGACAAGTCAGCGAGAGTGAAACAAGGTTGTAGAGTTTATTAAGGTCACACTTTAGAACCCATGCGGGTGCCCAGGACACTGCCATGGGCTTCCCAGGAAAGCCAAAAGAAAAAGCTCCTGGGCATGTGTTCTCTCCAGTTTTCTATAACCTCAGGCACGTCCCATGTGATATCAGCCCTGGGCGCCCAGTGTGACATGAGCCTCAAGTGCCTAGAAAGACCCCTATCATGGGATAGGGAGGTGCCGGTAAGATCAAAAGAAAAGGCACAATTATTTAGGTTTAAGAAAAAGTCCCAAGGGAGTTCCGTGGGCACGTCTCCACGAAGCCCAGAATTACAGAGGGGAAAACAAAGCCAAGCTCAAAGTTTCTGTACATTTTGACCCGAAGCATGGCTTAGTACTGTTTTACCATTTTTGTTATTTTAAGCGTCTGCCTGAAATAACATCTCTAGGCAGGCAGTCCTCTCACCAGTTTTCGGTAGTTGTGTCAAAGTTCTCGGCTCCCAGCTGGCAAGACTCAAGCAGATTCTGGGGTGAAAGCTCTTTCCCTTTCCACCTCCCCCAAGTTCCCTATCTTTCTGTCCTGCCTCAGTTCTGTGAACATGCTCTGTATTGCTTTGGAACCGGAACTATGTATGGGACCACAAAGGAAATAATGCCAAAAACACACGGTGGTGAAAGATTTTGTGGGACCACAATTACTAGCTGTCCTGGGCCGCAAGTTGGACATGTGTGGGCTAAATCAGTGCTTTTAAACAATTCTTTATGTAGCAGAACCTTTTTTCAATAAAATTTTACATGGAATTCTCAGCTATAAAACTTAGGAAAGTGGCCGGGCTCGGTGGCGCACACCTGTAGTCCCAGCAGCTCGGGAGGCGGAGGCAGGAGGATTGCAAGTTCAGGACCACACACAGTCTGCGTAACTTAGCGAGACCCTGTCTCAAAAAGTAAAAAACTGGGCTGGGGGTGCAGCTCAGTGGTCCAGCACTTGCAAAGCATGCAGGCGCGAGGCCCTGGGTTCAACCCCCACCACTGCAAAAAAAAAAAAAAAAAAAAAAAAAACTTACAGAAGTATAATAAAAGTATAACTTGGGGTTGATTGGATGTAACCCCAAAACACAGGCATAAATAATTACTTATGGCAGCGGTCCCCGTGACAACCTGGGGCTGTATAGATCCCCACTGAAAAATACTATTTTAGCAGAGCGCAGAAATGCACACCAGTAATTCAGTGTCTCGGGAAGCAGGGGCAGAATTGCAGGTTTGAGGCCAGAGACAGCCTGTATAACTTACTGAGACCCTGTCTCAAGAAAAAAAAATTTTTTTAAATGGCCTGGGGGTTGCAGCCCAGTGGTAGAGCACCTGCAAAGCATGTGTGAGGCCCTGAGTTCAACCCCCAAGGACCACAAAAAAAAAGAAAGAAAAAGAAAAAGAAAAAAAAGAAAAGAAAATTTTAAAAAGAAAGAATACTGTTTTAAATTATAGGAGACCTTATTTTTTGAGAGTAACTATCATAAACTATCAATGGACATTTATTTTTAGATGGAAATACATTTTACGTATTAATGCAATAGCATGTCATTATGGCACTGATGGCAGTGCCGTTTCCATTGCAAGAGAATCACACAGCCCTGTGTACATAGAAGTAGAGGCAGCGGAGCAAAGTAAAAGGACTCAGATTCAGGAGTGAGGCAGGCCCAGCTTCAAATTCCAGACCCACCACTTCTTCTAGTTTTCTGATTTTGAGAAAGTATTATCTTTCAGCCTTAGTTTCTTCTTCTTTAAAAATTGAGACAATATGCCGGGCATGGTGGCGCATGCCTGTAATCACAGCGGCTCGGGAGGCAGAGACAGGAGGATCACAAGTTCGAGACCAGAGGTAGTCTGCATAACTTAGTGAGATCCTGTCTCAAAAAGTGAAAAAAAAAAAGAAGTGGGGGGGCTGGGGGTGCCACTCAGTGGTACAGCACTTGCAAAACATGCAAGTGTGAGGCCCTGGATTCAAACCCCAGTACTGCAAAATAAAAGAAAGAAAGAAAGAAAGAAAGAAAGAAGGAAAGAAAGAAAGAAAGAAAGAAAGACAGACAGACAAAGCAAAAAAAAAAAAAAATTGAGACAATAACAGCCTCTGTATTTGTGAGTTTCACATCCATTCAGTTCGGCATCTGTGGAGTTAACAAATAGCCAATGGAAAATATTCAGAAAAAATAATTGCATCAGTACTGAACATGTACAGACTTTGTTTTCTTGTCACTGTTTCCTAAAGAATACAATATAACATCTGCCTACATTACATGGGTTTATTATCAGCAATCTAGAGATGGTAAAGTATAAAGAAGATGTAGGTAGGCTGTATGCAAATACTGTGCCATTTTATATAAAGGGCTTGAGTATCCATGGATATTTGTATCCACAGGGGGTCCTGGAATCAATCCCTGAAGGATGCACAGGGATGACTATACTTCACTAAGATTAATGTGCAAATTAAAGTATAATCAAGTCTTTATCATAAGACCTAGGGCAGGCATCCCCAACCTGTAGGCCATGGGCTGCTACTACTCCATAGCCTGTTAGGGAGCGAGCTCCACAGCAGATGAGTAGCTGGCAAGTGGGCGAAGCTTCATCTGTATTTACAGCTGCTCCCATCACTCACGTGATTGCCTGAGCTCCACCTGTAGTCCGTGGAAAATTGTCTTTTATGAAACTGGTCCCTGATGCCAAAAAGGTTGGGGACCACTGACTTAAGACATAGAAGATGCTTATTAAAGATTGTTAGGTGCCGTCAAGTCGTGTCCGACTCACAGTGACCCTCGTAGGGTTTTCAATGGCAGATTGTTTCAGGATTGCCTTGGGAGTGGGTTGCCACATCCTTCTCCCATTTTTATGGTGCTGGGAATCGAACTCAGGACCTCAGAGGCTGCAGACCAGCACTCTACCAACTGAGCTAAATCCCAGCCCTATTAAAGATTGTTGTTGTTGTTGTTGTTAGGTGCCATCAAGTTGGTATCCGACTCATAGCGACCCTCTGTACAACAGGGGAAACACTATTGTCAGTGCTTCTCTGCTGTTCATAGGGTTTTCAATGGCAGACTGATTTTTGGGAGGGGGTTGCCAGGTCCTTCTCCCAAGTATTAAAGATTAGTTAGCATTAATTTTGGTGATACTTTAAACTATTATAATTTTATTTTTGGCGTACCAAAGTGCCTTTTAAGTTGAAAAAGCTGAGTAATTTAAAAGTTTATGTTAATAGGAGCATCTTAAACTTCAGTGAAAAGAAACGCATTAATATTAAAATGGTAGCTGGGTGCAGTGGCGCATGCCTATAATCCCAGCAACTCAGGAGGCGGAGGCAGGAGGATTGCAAGTTTGAGAACAGAGGCGGTCTGCGTAATTTAGTGAGATTCTGTCTCAGAAAAGTAAAAAAATGGGCTAAGTGTGCAGCTCAGTTAGCCAGCACTTGGAAAGCATGCAAGTGCAAGGCCCAGTACCAGGAAAAAAAAAATTAAAATGGTAATTTTGGGTTCCAATATGCTGATTTTACCAAATAAAAATTATCAGCTGGTTACTAACATATTCTCATTCTCATTTATTGTTCCCCAGTAACATGTGTATGTGATTTTCACGGTATTTTAAACAGGAAGAAACATTACCAAGGTCCTCATTGCAAACCGAGGAGAAATTGCCTGCAGGGTGATACGAACAGCCAAAAAAATGGGTGTCCAGTCTGTGGCTGTTTACAGTGAGGCCGACAGGAACTCCATGCATGTAGATCTGGTAGGTCATTAAAGCTGGTTGCGAAGTCTGCAGGTCATCACATCTGTTTGTTTACTGTGTCAGCTTTAGTTCTTCACGCTAACAGTTTATCCAAAAAATCAACCTGCCATTGAAAACCCTATGAACAGCAGAGAAGCACTGACAATAGTGTTTCACCTGTTGTACGAAGGGTTGCTATGGGTCAGATACTGACTCGATGGCACTTAACAACAACAGCAAGTGTTAACAGGTGGAAGTAGGTAAATTCAAACTTCTCACAAGAGTTCCTCCTGGGAACACCTTTCAACATAACGTCAGCTCAATTATACAGTGTGTTTAGTGCCTCAGCTAATTCACAGGCAAGGTCCTTGTCTCAGCAACGATTGGTTAACCCCGGCCACAGAACACGACTGCACCACAGATCACTTTGAGTTGCACGTAGCCAGATCGCTGATGTACAAGGGAGAAGATCAAGACCCGTTGCCACTTACTGGCTGAATGACCTCAGATAAGTCACTTCATGTTCCTGAGCCTCAGTTTATCTATAAAGTTCTAATAAAAAGACCCAGGTCCCTTGAAGGTTGTCTTGAGTTACTCCTACCTCTCATCCACCAGACAGGACCCTAACCATTGATAAGTTCAACTGTTGTCCCTCTTTATCCCTGCAGCAAGACCCCCAAGTCCCAGTGTAACTTCTGGGGGACCAGCTTCGCCTGGGCTTTCCTCCCTGTGCAGCAGACCCATGGATCTCTCTAGCCACTTTTCTTTCCTGTTCTATGCAGTGACCGTTTCAGACCCATTTTGCTTCATTCCAGCCTCTGCTTCTCCCTCTCCTCATCTGTTCCCAGCATATGATCTGGATTTCACAAAGAGAACAGGAGCTGAGCTTTCTGCCTCAGAATCTGCTGACCCACTTGCCCCTGCATCCATCCTTGCCCATTTCTGATGTCATCTGCCAGGGCTCTAGAGACCTTCTCTTCTTGCCTTTTCTAGAATTCTCCTGAGCTGAGGGTGCACCTACTAGAAGGACATGTGCTTGATGTTATGTTGTGTGCTGTTGAGTGGGGTGCAACTCATAGCGACCTGATGTACAACAGGCGGAAGCATTCTCCCACACTGTGCCACCCCTGGCACTGTGTCAGTGCTTCTCTGCTATTCATAGGGTTTTCAATGGCTGATTGTTTGGGGAATGCTTGAGGAATGGATTTCCATGCCCTTCTCCCACTTTGGGGGGGGGTGCTAGGAGTCGAACCCAGGGCCTCAAATTGCACAGCCCAGCCCTCTACCAACTGAGCCAGATTCCAGCGTGGGCATGTGCTTAGCGTGTGCAAAGCCCTAGTTTCCATCCTCAGCACCATAAAAAAAAAAAAAAAAAAAACAACTCAGGGAAAAAAAGAGTCTTCCTGAAATAACTGAAAGCATAAAAATGATAGGTGAGCCAAGTGAAGTTTATGTTAATTAATTTGATTTAATTATTCCACATTTTATATCAAAACTTGATTGTACCTATTGGTATATATGGTTATGATATGTCAATTTGAAATATTAATAAAACAAATAATGATATATTCCTATCTCAAAAAACTTTTGTTGGAGCCAGGCGCGGTGGCACATGCCTGTAATCCCAGCAGCTTGGGATGCAGAGGCAGGAGGATCACAAGTTCGAG
Organism: Pedetes capensis; assembly: GCA_007922755.1. Taxonomy (NCBI): domain Eukaryota; kingdom Metazoa; phylum Chordata; class Mammalia; order Rodentia; family Pedetidae; genus Pedetes; species Pedetes capensis. Next base: position 52,358 of record VMDO01007867.1, read on the forward strand.
ACCAGAGGCAGTCAGCGTGATTTAGCGAGACCCTGTCTCAAAAAGTTAAAAAAAAAAAAAAAAAAAAAATGGACTGGAAGCGGCAGCTCAATGGTCCAGCACTTGCAAAGCATGCAAGCATCAGGCCGTGGGTTCAACCTCCAGTACTGAAAACAAACAAACAAACAAACACAAAAAAATTACCTTTTGTTTTCAGTGATGTGTCTTCAGTCACTTTCCATTGAATCCTTCCTAAAAGGATTTAAATATGGTATAGTCTCTCCATCTTCATCTCTGTTGTTGGCCCCACATCCTCCTCTCCCTACCAGTCACCTCTTCCCCATTCGTTGCCAGTTTAAGAATCATTTGCCCTACTATTTTCACTTCCCACCTTCCATCCTGTCCTCAGCCTTGTCCTTACCCCTGCATTGGCACCACCCCTGCTAAGCCCATCAGTAATGCCCCATCCTCCAACACGGTGGAGTCTCTTCAGGCCTGCGTTGGTGCGACCTGTCAGCATCATTTAACACTGTGGTAAACTACTCCTTCCTTTAGAAATAAGTTCTTCTCAGGGCTCTTCGGCCTTTGACCCGACTGTCCACTCTCTCTGTCCTCTTTCTGAACCCCACCCATCCTAGTGAACTTCAGTGCTTAGTACTGAAGTTGCTCAGGGTCCCGGCCTTGCCTACCGTCTTTTCTCACTATATTCTCCCATTCCAGGCCATTTCACCTGCCTCTGGGACCATAAAATACCTCCCGCATTCCCATCGCTAGTCCACACTTCTTTTGAGCGTGGCACATGGACGTCCAGCTGTCCACTCCGCTTCTCCTCCTTGGTGTGATGTCGACCTCCCTGCAGTTCACCCTGTGAGATCTGCTTTCCTTGCGCACTTCCTCTGCACTAGGTGACAGCACCTTGGCTTGTAAAAAGAAGTAATGCCAGAGATCTGGGCGTCTTTGACCATCTCTCCCTTTCTCCCCACTCCACATCCTGCACCCTCCCCACATCTGGAAAGTCACCAAGTATGGTTAATTCTGCTTCCCAAACATTTCTGCCTACCTTGAAGTCAAATCACCATCATCTCTTGCCTGGCCAAGGGTGCAGCCTTACTAGTCGTCTCCCTATGTCCATGCTTGACCCTCCTGCAACCTGCTGCCTGCATGTCAGCCAGAGCGCAAGTTTAACATTAAAATTGGGTCATGTTACTCCTCTGCTTTAGTGCTTTACTTACGTTATTTTATTTTATGTTTTTGCAGTACTTGAGGGTTGAACACAGGACCTCACACATATTTCGCAAGTGCTCTACCACTAGGATGCACCCCCCAGCTCAGTTTTAATTTTGTATTGAGAGTCAAGGTCTTGCTAAGTTATGCAGGCTGCCTCTGACCTCAGACTCGCAATCCTCTTGCCTCTGCCTCCCAAGTTGCTGGAATTACAGGCATGCGCAACTGTGCCTGGCCAATGCCTTATATCTTTATGTGACCTGCCAGATTAGTAATTTAAACGATAGATGATACTCAGTGTTGATGATGGTGGGTAGAAATTCGTGTGCTGGTGGAGATGGATTTTGGCAAAACCACATCAAGGGCTGATTAACCAGGAGCTATTAAGATGTGCATATCCTTCCACCCAGCCCACAAATATTCCTCTCAGTCTGTACCCCAGAGACAATCTCCTGTTTACATGTAAATAGAAGTATGTACAGGCTAGTGTTTCGCTCAATTGGTAGAGCACTCCTCTGCACTTTCTGAGGGCTGGGGTTCGATCCCCAGCACTGCAAAAATGGGAGAAGGATGTGGCAATCCACTCCTGAAATAATCCCAAAACAATCAGCCATTGAAAACCCCAAAAGGGTCGCTATGAGTCGGACGCAACTCGATGGCACCTAACAACAGAAGTACGTGTAAGAATGTTTGCTTCAGCCTTGTCCACATCTGGCCTTTTGCCACCACAGCCTAAGTGCAAGTGAAGAGGTTTGTGATGAAATGAGCTGTAGTAGCTCCATCGAGCCTCAGGCAGCCACAAGTACTGCACGGAAGCAGCTCCCGGAACATAATGAGGAAAGCAACTGCAGTTCTATCTGTGTAAAAATAAAAGTAAAACTCGGTGTGCTTATACAAATACGTGTGACTAGATAGGAATATGGCTGTGAGAAATAAGTCCCAAATTGGTATGTCTGGAAGGGGACTGCAGGGAGGGGAAGGGGCAGTGCCAACAGCTACTTTGCTTTCGTATCATTACTTGTGTTCTCTAAGATGAGAATGGATTTGTGTATGGTAGAATTAAAAGACTTTTTTTTTCAAGTCTCATCATGGATGCCCTTAGGAGAAAACCCAAAGCTTCTTAATCTTCCCAAGGTCCTGTGAAATCTATGTCCTCTTCTCACCCAGCCTCATCCCTCCACCCCACTCACTATATTCCAGCCTCCAAGCCTCCATCTGCTGCTTAAATGGGCCAGGCTTCAGGACTTTCACATATATTGTTTCCTCTGGGTGGAAGGTTTGCTCCTGTCTGCATTCCCCTCCCTGGTCCCACCAGGCTAAGTCCTGATCACCCTTGAGAATCGTCCTAGATCTTCTCTCCTGGCTTGTCCTGATCCCCTTCAGACCACATCCCCTTCAGAGCACATCTGTGTTACCCTTGGTTAGGGTTAGGGTTAGGGTTAGGGTTAGAGTTAGAGTTGTAGCTGTTAGGTAACGTCGAGTCATTTCTGACTCATAGCGACCATCATAGGGTTTTCAATGGCTGATTGTTTTGGGATTGCCTTGGGAGTGGATTGCTATGTCCTCCTCCCATTTTTGCAGTGCTGGGATTCAAACCTGGGACCTCAGAGACTGCAGAGTGGCACTCTACCAACTGAACTAAATCCTAGCCCCAGAGTAAGGGTTAAGGTTGCTTAATGTCTGTCACTCCCTCCAGGCCAGAGCATGGGTCTTATTCACTGCTGTATAGGCTGCTCCTACCTCAAAGCATGACACATAGTAGGTATTCAGTAAGCCTTGGCATGAATGAATGTTTCCTGTCTGGTCTGCTTCATGGGATGCTGTAATTATGTGACAGTTTCAAGGGATAGTGTAAAATAATTCACAAATGTGTAGAAGGAACATTATCATCATACTCTAATATATAAACTTTAGTGAACTTGGTAATTTTTTTCTTGCTGTATACATCAGGTGTCTATTTGATGTCTATTTTCAAATTGTAATGGGCATTATATATATTTACGATTACTATTGTTGCTAATACTACCACAATGCATCCCTGTTGCTTTCTATCGTAACACACTTTAATTTTACTTTAGTGTGTGGTTTATACATTGAAAAGCAAATGTTGGCCCCCATCATGCAAAAGATTTCCAAGACAGGCTTATTTTAAAGCGTAAATGTGAGCCGGTCCATCTGCTTGTCAGTTCTGGCATTTTCTTGTCCATCATTCTTGTGCCTCATGTCCAACGTTTATATGTAATAATAGGAGTGACCCTGAAGCAATTCTACGCAGTGCTCAAGTACATAATGTGTTTCTTAAATAGGCAGATGAAGCGTATTCCATCGGTCCTGCTCCTTCACAGCAGAGCTACCTCTCTATGGAGAAAATCATTCACGTGGCCAAGATCTCTGCCGCACAGGTAAGAATTATGAAAAGACTTATAATGCGAAAGCAATGTTTTGTACCATTGATCCAAAATTACTTATTTTTAGAAACTATCTTCTATTTTTAGCCAAGATCATTACATCTGATTACTGGGTTATCTTTATAACCTAGACACATCCGTTCTCGTTCCTTGCCACTCTGCCTTCTTATTGAATCCTGTGTACTCTAGTCTTTTGGGAATAGGTTGAGAGAGGGTCTAAACTATAAATCAGAATTAAGAGAAAATTCAGCTCTTCAACCTTAAAAACCAGGTTCTAGGAGCATGGTATGCTTTGAGAGAAATAAGTGGTGCTCAAATTATAAGGTGAAGTAAAGTAAAAAAGAAGTCTCTCTTGAATTTCCCCATCTCATTCCAGGGCCCCTGTTTTTCCACTACCTGGGCTCCTAATCTGGACGTTACACATTTCTCCTTCATGCTTCAAGATGAATGTTGAATCTTTCCTTGAAATACTCCAGAAAGAGTTCTTTTTGATCACACAGTCAGATCTAGAGATTTCTTACCTGGATTTCTGAGTCTCAGCTGATTTCCCTGTTTCTACCTCTCTTACCTGTCCCATCAGGTCTCAGCACCACAAGATGAACTTTTCTTATGCGTGTCTCATGATTGTCTCCTGCCCCCACTCTGTTATTTCAATAACCTTGCCCCTTCCCCATCTTCCCCTTCAGTTAGTAAGTCTGCAGTGGTTACAAGGTACGGTTCAGGCTCTTCAGCCTAGCATTCAGAAGTTTCAGATTGGATCACAATCTCTTCCTCGAAACTTGTTTCATCTTCTGTTGTTTATATCGCTATGATGAACTTCTCTCCCTCTCCTTTACTCTTCATGCTTATTTCTCCTGTGCATTTGCTTATACAGTTTGATCCCCTAAAATGGTCTTTTCCCCCTTCCCTTTCACTCACGCATTTATTCTCTCAGCAAGTACTAGTTGTCCTCCTGCTTGGTGGCAGCTTCTCAGCATGGATGCAGCAGGAAATCCAACAGACAGTTCTACCCGCATGGAGGTACGCTGTAATGGGCAAGTGCTCCTGCCTCAGCCTCCCAAGTGAGGGAGTTACAAGTGTGCACAGTCATGCCTGACTTCAGTGTAGTTTTGATTTGCTTCTCCCTCATGACTCAAGATGCGGGACATTTGTACATATAGTAATTAGCCATTTGTACATCTTTTGAGAACTGTTCAGTTCATTTGCTCACGTAGTGATTGAATTTTTCTTTTGATGTATACTTTTTTGAGTTCTTTATATACTCTAGGTATTAATCCCCTGCCAGATGAATAGCAGGCAAAGATTATCTCCCATTCCGTAGGCTATCTCTTCAGTCTGGTAATTATTTCCTTTGCTGTGCAGAAGCTTTTTATTTTGATGTAATCCCATTTGTCAATTCTTGCTATTATTTCCTGAGCTATTGGAGTCCTATTCAGAAAGTTGTTGTCAGGTCTTACCTTAAGGTCTTTGATCCATTTTGATTTTTTTATAGGGTGAAAGATAAGTAGTTTCAGTCTTCTATATGTGGATATCCTGTTTTCCCAGAACCTTTTTGAGGAGGAAGGGAGTTGAATCCAGGGCCTCGAACATGCTTTATAGGTACTCTACCACTGGCCTGCACCCCTACCCCATTTTTTAGGTTTTATAAATCAGGGTCTCTTGGGAGGCCAGGACAGGAAGATCACAAGTTCAAGGCCAGCCTGGGCTACGTAGTGAGTTCAAGGCCAGCCCGGACAACTTAATGAGACCTGTCTCAAAATGAAAATTAAAAAACGGCCAAGGATGTAGTTCATTGGTATAGATTACTTGCCTATGTACAAGGCCCCAGGTGCAATCCCTAGTACCACAAAAATGCAGGGTTGGGGGGTGGCAGAGTTTATATGTAAGATATCTTTTTTTTTTTTTTTTATGTAAGATATCTTAATGGTGAAGTTTTAAAAGTGCAGTGCCACTATACAGCCACCAGAATGTGGAATGGCTAAAATCACAAAACGGCAATACAGAGTGTTGGCAGAGATGTGGAGAAACTTGGGACCGTCATACAGTGCTGGTCACATTGCAAAGCAGTAGAGCCACTTGAGAAAACAATTTGACTATTCCTTTAAAAATTAAACATATAGTTATATTATGATCTCACAATTATACTCATGGGTATTGACCCAAGAGAAATTTTTTAAAAATACCTTCACACAGACTTGTCCGTGTATATTTGTGTCAGAATTATTCATAACAACCCGAAACTGGAAAAAAATCCAAATGAGTGAATAAACAAAATGTGATATATTCATAGGTGAAATCTGTACTCTATAGAGAGATGAGTTACTGACACTTAGGACATGAATGAACCTCAAAAGATTGTTCTCTGGTAAAGAAGCCAGACACATAAGATGATGTAATATATGATTCCATTTGTATCACAAATTGTGTAAAGGCAAAACCACAGAGACAGAAAGCAGCTCTATGGTTGCTTGGGTCTGAGAGCAGGAACTGACTACACAGGGCACATGGGAGTGTTTGCCGACAATGGAAGTGTTCTAACTCCGGGTCATAGTACTATTCCCTAGCTGTGTAAATGTACTAAATTCATCAACCTCTAAATAGATGAGCATTGTGTATTGTAAATCATACCTTAAAAAAAAAAAAAGAAAAAAGAAAAAACTCAGAATGGGCTGGGTGTAGGCCTGTTTCACTTTGCTTGGCAGAAATGTTTGACTATTTCATATGAAGTACTAAAATTGAACTATGAAGCTCCAAACAGACCACAGAATGCAACTAACCAGCTTTTTATCTGTCTGAAGCACTTTGTTGCATGTTGTCAGTGATATATGGATTTTTCTCTTCATGGGAGTTTCCCAGGCATCTGCAGTTTATATTTCAAAATGTTCTCTGAACTTAACTATTTTGAAATAAGGATGGCTGAGCTTTTTCTTTTTGCATCATTTTGGCTATGATTATGGTTTGTCCTTATTATGTTAGAAGAACAAATACGCCCCCAGGGTCACTGATGTTAGAGTTGCTTCATCCCTCACTAAGGCACCCAAGCCTATTCTGCCTTTTGTTTCTTTCTCCTGTTAAATCCCTATTGTCTGTCAGTGTGTTTACTCTTAAAAACCTACAGTCCTTCAGTTACTGGGTTTCCTTCTTTTGGGCTAGAAAGTCAGAGTAGTGCATTTGTTAAAATTCAAGTAAATCAGAAGTGACTAGGCTACAATCCGAGAGGTTCCTCTTTCATTAAGTTGTTGTTGTTGTTAGGTGCCCTCAAGTCAGTATCTGACTCATAGCAACCCTCATAGGGTTTTCAATGGCTGCCTGTTTCGGGATTGCCTTGGGAGTGGATTGCCAGGTCCTTCTCCCATTTTTGCAGTGCTGGAAATTGAACTTGGGACCTCACAGACTGCAGCGCAGCGCTCTACCAATTGAGCTAAATCCCAGCCCCTTTCATTAAATAGAGGTGTAGATTTTTAAAGGACTTGTTTGCTTCTTAGCTTTTTTCTGGAAAGATGGCATAAGCAGGTAGCGACTGAAGGTAAATGAGGAATTACTTGCTCGTGTGCTCTTCCCAGTTTTGGAATACTGTGGTTTCAATTCTGGGCCAGTTTTACAGAGAAAGAGTAAACAAATTCCCCTTTACCACTCTGAATCCCTTTACTCTTTGACACTCTTCCCTGATAGCAATAATAGTTTTAAATTAAAATAGAGATTTTTCCATAGATTGCCATATGTTCTAGCAATACCACTTCTAGGTTTATGTACAAAACAATTTAAATCAGGGACTCAAAGGGATACTTGTAGACTGATGTTCATAGCAGCAGCATTCACAATAACTAAAAGGTAGAAGACATCCATGTTTCCATCAACAGATGAATTGATAAAATATGGACTATACATACAGTAGAATATTATTCACCCCTTAAATGGAATGAAATTCTGATAAAAACTACAGCATGGATGTACTTTGAAAACATTGTGTTTATGCTAGGTAAAATAAGCAAGACCCAACAGATAAACATAATACTGTTCCAATTACATGATGCGGCTAGATGAGGCAAATTCACAGGGACAGAAAGTAAAGTAGAGGTCACTGGGGGCTAGGGAAAAGGAGAGAATGCAAATTCTATTTGGGATGATGAAAGCATTCTGGAGTTGCTGGGTATGGTGGCATATGCCTGTGATCCCAGTACTTGGGAGGCTGAGGCAGGAGTGTTATGAGTTCAAGTCAAGCCTGGGCTGCATAGCAAAGCCCTGTCTCAGAAGCAGAAATGCAGCAACACCACCAAAAAAACATTCAGGAGCTAGGTGATGATGGTCTCAGGGCATTGGGAATGTACTTAATGTCACCAAATTGTATATTTAAAAAGGTAAATTCTATGTTATGTACACATTACAACAATGGAAGGAAATACAGATACTGGAGTGTAGCTCAGTGGTAGAATTCTTGCCTAGCTTGTGACCACAAGGGCCTGGTTCTGATCCCTAGCATCCATAAAAGAAAAAAGAAAAAGAAAAGAAATGCAGCTTCTTCTGGTTTAGGTAAGGCTTCAAAACGTCAATGTGAATGTTCCAGACAACTCTTTGGAAGCAGATTTTGATAGATTCGATAGGGCACCTGTCAGCAGAAAGACAGCTTCACCTGCATCAAAGCTTTGCCAGTTGAGTCGCTAGTAAGTTTGTCATTTTATTTCTCACTTCTAGGCTATCCATCCAGGGTACGGTTTTCTTTCAGAAAACATGGAATTTGCTGAACTTTGTAAGCAAGAAGGAATTATTTTCATAGGTCCTCCTTCATCTGCAATTAGAGACATGGGAATAAAGAGGTATACCTTTACTTATATCCTTTTAAATAGAACCACATGAAGATCAATTGAAATAGTTTCTTTTACCTTTAATAGTCATTTTAATTACACCCTTTGGTTGTCATTGGTATAAGTTACTTACCTGCCATGCATGAACATTCCATAGAGTTGCAAAAAATAGCCGATTAATTACTATTTCTAATCAACATATTGTTTGGGGAGGTAAAAGTAAGAGAGGATGAGCTACCACATGAAATAAGGAAAAACAACAGAGATTTCAGTATGTGTATTAATATTGGTGTGTCAGACTGTAGTCCTTTCTTTACCCAGGGATGCTTTCTTTAGAGTTCCATTGTAATTGTACAGACTGGGCTGTGTTTGTGTTTCTCTTGTATGAAAGAAGTCACAGACTTGGGGCATCTTGGTGTTTTTACTCTAAAGCACATCCAAGTCCATAATGGCAGCTGCCGGAGTGCCTGTTGTGGAAGGGTATCATGGTGAGGACCAGTCGGACCAGTGCCTGAAGGAACACGCGGGGAGAATCGGGTATCCCGTCATGATTAAGGCTGTCCGTGGCGGAGGAGGGAAAGTAAGGCTGTGGGGGCTTGCCTTCGCCATCTGGGGCTAATTGTGTTTGTTTGATTTGTGTTGTAGTCGTGACCATCCTTTCTGTTTCTCTTAGGGTATGAGGGTCATTAGATCAGAAGAAGAGTTTCAAGAACAGTTAGAATCGGCACGGACAGAAGCCAAGAAGTCTTTCAATGATGATGCTATGCTGGTTGAAAAGTTTGTGGACACACCAAGGTGGACTGAGCTTTTTCATGACTCACATTTTTAAAATTAAATTATAAAAGTAATGCATGTACAGTCTATCACCCGGTGCTAATTATAGTTTTTGACAGTTAAAAAAAAAATTTAGTCTCAAGCTGGGTGCTGTGGCGCAGGCCTGTAATCCCAGCAGCCAGGGAGACGGAGGCAGGAGGATCGCAAGTTCAAGACCAGAAGCAGTCTGCATAACTTAGTGAGACCCTGTCTCAAAAAGTTAAAAAAATAAAATGGGCTGGGGGCACAGATCAGTGGTCCAGCACTTGCAGAGCATGCAAGCACAAGGCCCTGGGTTCAACCCCTAGTACTGCAAAAAAAAAAAAAAAAAAAGAATTAGTCTCAAAGTAGGTGGACTGATGAGGAGAGCGCAGCATGTGCCACCTATTAGTGAGACGTGAGGCAAAAATGGAGGTGGATCTAAGGTAAACTGAAAGTTTCATTCTGCAGGATCGTTCGAAAAGAATAGGCTAACCGCCCAAGTTAGCATGTTCTTGAATTAGAATTTTGGAAACAATCACTGGTTATTTCAATGACTGTAACTCAAGTGCTTACAACAATTTTTAAAAATATAAATTCTTTACTTATGGAAAGTTAGCTATACATAGCCTCTAATTGTAATTTATTCTCCCAATAGCTGGGAAATTCATGGGAATGAAGAACCTGGTGGTATATATCTTTTAATTTTCCTGTGTATATTATCTGGCCTACTAACTTTTCTCATTATAGTCATCAGTCATATTTTTTAATGTACAAGTTATATAATTACATTTTATAAACTTTTGGAAAATATAAGTGATGGATAACAAAATACCCCATAATCTTATTCTCCTAATAAAAGAAGTAATAACTTTTTAATATCATTATCATACCATATATGCTTTATATCCTGCTAAGTAATTACCTGTTGCATTAATGGAATGCTAGAGATGGTCACAGCAGTGCTAACAGCTGAGAAGAGTAGATATCAAGATGGTTTACAAATCTGATCAGAACTATTAAGTTTATCTGAAAGACTGGGATAGGAAACCACCTTTAAAGTGTACGGTTTTAGAGAAAAAAATTCCAGTTCCTCCTTCAATTTGTATTCAATACATACTATACATGGATTACAAAAATAAATTAGAAAATGAAGTTTTCAGTACTCTTCGAGAATATCAAGGCATGCCTGATAGAATCCCATAGCATCTCTGTCTTACCAAGCGGACTGCAGCATTGGCCGAACAGGAGCCTCTAGGAACCAATGCCCCTCCTGGCTCTCTAATGCTCCCTGCTGCCCTCTTTCAGAGCCTCTGTGTTAGGTAAGGCAGCACAAGAAGAGGGAAGTGAGAGGGACTGGATGACTGCAAAAACCATGACAGAGAACCCAGGTCTTCACCAACCTGTTCTTGTATATTAAGTGACAAAAGGCGTTTCCAGCTTTCAAGGGCTCAGAAAAGAGCTGCTGTGTGGTCTTGGTGAACCCATGTGTTTCCTTGATAACCAGAGCCCCTGCAGTGGTGTTTCCTTCCCTGGAGCCCCAAAAAGATGAGGGAGGTTCCATGAAAGCGGTAATATTTTACAACCAGAATTTGATGAACAGACAATTCAGCTCTGACATGTAAAGCTTGGAAGTTGTCACTTCCATCCAAAAAGCAAGAAAAAAGCTGGATAGCAGGAGTGAGAGCCAGTGACATGGAGACCCCTCAGAGACTTGAGGCCACTGAGCAGAGCAGCCCTCTGAAACCGAGGCAGGCCTGTGCGCACCGAGCCTCACCGCAAGAGTAGCTTGCCTTGAGGCAGAAGCTGCCAGGTACCCTGGGGGATTCTGACAAATGCAAGGCTGCCCTGGACTTGCTTGGGAGAGAAAACCCTCTGTGGCCTAGCCTTCCGGGGACTCACCACGTTCATGGCTTTTCCTCCAGCCTTGCATGGAAAATCCAAAGTTCCCTCATAGTTTAAGGCAGTGGGAGGGAAAACTAAATATTTTAAAATAGGCTTGGTCCGTCTATTCTGCCTAAGAAAAGGATCTGCAAGGCCAAGGGAGAAGTTGCAAGTGCTCCTTCTGGGCTGGGGGAAAGGCAGCTAGCCAGCTCTGACCCATCTAGCTTTCCTGTTTCACCACAGGGGGGAAAAGGAAAACCAAACAAACAATCAGACAAAACACTTGTAAATGTCACAGCCCCAGCACACACACAGAGACTGTGGTTTAATCATAATGTTACAGAATACTTTCCCTCCCCACACCATCCTGCCATGTTGCTAAGGTCTGAATGTTTGTCTCTCCAAAAGTAACTCCGGAAAGAATGGTATTAAGATCTGGAGCCAGACTAGGGAGGTAGCTTAGTGGTAGAACATTTGCCTGGCATGCATAGGGCCCTGTTTTTGATACCTAGCACCACCAAAAGAAAAAAAAAATGTAAAGATCTGGGGCCTAGCCGGGTGTGGTGGTGCAAACCTGTAATCCCAGCAGCTTGGGAGGTGGAGGCAGGAAGATCTCAAGTTCAAGCCCAGAGGCAGTCTGTGTAATTTAGAGAGACCCTGTCTCAAAAGGTAAAAAAATGGGCTGAGGGTGCAGCTCAGTGGTCCAGCACTTGCAGAGCATGCAAGCGCAAGGCCCTGGGTTCAACCTCCAGTACCGCAAAAAAAAAAAAAGATCTGGGGCCTTTGGGAGGTGTTAGGTCATGAGGACACTGCCCTCCTAAATGGAATTAATGCCCCTCTAGGGCTTGGGGGAGCCTGTTTATCCCTTCTCTCTCTGCCACGTGAGGATGTAACAGCAAGGCGCCATCTGTGAGGAATAGGCCCTCACCAGACTGAGTCTCCTGTCACTTCAGTCTTGGACTTCCCACCCTCTAGAATTATAAGAAATAAATTTCCATTGTCTACAAATTACCCAGCCTAAGGTATTTTGTGATAGCGGGCAAAATAGAATAAGACATGTGACACAAGTTTCCAATATAATAGCAGTGAATTACAACAGAGGGAGCTGAAGGAAACCCAGTCTGAGAAGTTCTTGGGAAACCCAAAGATAATTGGAGAGAAAAAGCAAAAGTGAAACTAGAACCTTATAGGGAACTGAAGTTTACGGTACACACAGTTACGATAAACGTTAAACATAGCCTCCTTCCTAACCAGATGAATGTAAGACCTCAGTGGAGTTCTGTTTACCCCAGCTCTTACTGCCTGATACATCATGTTCTGCTTGTAACAAAATATATTACAAGGCAACCTAACCAGATAGAAAAAGCACAGTCTGAGGAAACAGAGAGCATCCCAACCAGACAAATAGGGTACAAATTTAGGATCATCACACAGGGAATTTAAAGCAACTCATTAATATGTTAAAAATTTAATGGAACAAATAGACAGCATTCAAGAACAGAAAAATGATATAATCAGAGAGATGGAAATGCTAAAAGAGAATAAAAAGAAAATACTAGAATTCAAAAACACTATAACAGAAATGAATGCAGACAAAGAAAGACCAATAAAACAAAAACACAACAGAATATCCAAGAACAGCTGCAGAACAGTGTTGACAGGTATGACATTATTTGAATACCACAGGAAGAGAAAAAGAAGCAGGAGAAATATTTGAAGTAATAGTGGTCAAGAATTCTCCAGAATTAAAGACAGACACCCGCAGAACTAGGCAGCTCAGAGGACACAAAGCATGATAAATGCCCAAATATCTACTCCTGTGCACATCACATGCAAAGTGCAGGGAATGAAGAAACAGACAGGAAGAAGCCATAGGGGGAAAATATTGCTATAGTTTGGATCTGAAATGTCTTCCCAGAACCCACGTACAAAGGCTTAGTCTCTAGGTTGGTGCTGGGAGGTGGTAGAAACTTCAAGATGTGGAGCCTAATGGGAGTCATTCCAGTCATTGAGGGCATGCTCTTGGAGGAAATAGTGGAACCCCACTCCTTCTTCCTTCTTTAATTTTTATTTATTTTTTGTTTTGTTTTGTTTTTGTTTTTAGTGGTACTTAGGGGTTGAACTAGGGCCTTGCAGATACTTTGCAAGTGCTCTACCACTGGGCTGCACTCCCAGCCCATTTTTTATTTTTTATCTTGAGACAAGGTCTCACTAAGTTATGCAGGCTGCCTCTGGCCTTGAACCTGCGATCCTCTAGCCTCTGCCTCCTGAGCTGCTGGGATTACAGGTGCAGGCCACTGTGCCTGGCTTTTTAAATTTTTTTATTTTTTTTAGCAGGAGGGGGTTGAACCCAGGGCTGTGCACATGCTAAGCAAGTGCTGTACCACTGAGCTATACTTGTTATGGTTTGGATCTGAAATGTCCCCTAAAGATCATGTCACTTGGTCCTCAGCTGGTGGTGCTTTCCTGGAAGGTTGTGGAACTTTGGAAGGCAGGTTTAGCTTGATGGAAGTGAGTCACTGAGGATAGGACTTTGGAAGTTTTTATCCCAGACCTGTGGCTCCTCTCTCTGTGTGCTTCATACTCACGAAGATGTAAGGTTATCTGCCACGGCCCTGCCTCCTGCCACTTCTCCACCTGTCCCACTGCCTTTATGGACTTATCTACTAACTGTGAGCTTCCAAGAAATCTCTTCCCTCATGTTTGTTTCAATTGCTTTTTCTACTACAGCAATGACAGCTGACTAATACACATCCCCTGCCCCTTTACTATTTTATATTTTGAGACAGGGTCTCACTAAGTTGTGCAAGCAGCCTCTGGCCTTGAACTTGTGATCCTCCTGCTCAGGCTCCCATGTCACTGGGATTACAGGCCTGGGCCACACCCAGTCCTCCCCCTGTTTGCTTCCCAGCCATTACATGAACAGTTTGCTCTGCCATGTGCTTCTCTTGTGATGTGCTGCCACTGGCCCAGAGCAGCAGGATCAGCTAGTCATGGACTGAAACTTGCAACAATGACCCCAAATAAGCTTTGTCTCTTTATAAGTTGATTATCTCAGATATTTGTTACAGTAATGGAAAGCTGACTAACACAATTACTTTACCTACAGGGGAACAAGAGATAAGCGATCTCATTAGAAACTATGCAAACAAGAAGAAAATAGAGTGAATACGAAGTGTTAAGAGAAAAAAACCCCACCAACTTAGACTTCTGTATCCAGTGAAATTATGCTTTAATTGTGAAAGATTTTGTCAGGCAAACAAAAATTTAGAGAATTTGTCACCAGTAGACCTTCCTTGCAAGAAATATTGAGAGAAAGAAAGGTTTACATAAAGAAAGGAAGAGAATTAGAGAAAAAATGTTGTTAAATGCCACCAATATGTGGAGGTAAAATAAAAGCTCTTTTTTTAATTCTAAATCGATCTGACAAATAATAGTTTGTTCAAAATTATAGTAGCAACAAGGCTGGGGATGTGGCTCAGTGGTGGAGCCCATGCTTAGCATTCATAAGGCCCTGAGTTGTAATCCCAATGCCATAAAAAATAATAGTAATAGCAGCAACAGATTCAATGATTGTATCTTCTGGGCATATTAAATGAGGAGGAAAGATCAACAAGCCAAGAAAGGCAAAAGGAAGAAACAGCTCTAAGTACTTTTTCAAGAGAGTATGTTAGATGGGTTGAAAAATTCAAAAATAGAGCATTCAGGAAGGATGATATATAAAGACAACAAATTCTTTAAAGTGGATAAATCCAGTGCCTTTTGAAGTAAACCAAAATGAATAGAGATGACTCATGGTGAAACAGTATGTTTACAAGACTTCCTGGCATTATTTCTCCTGTATTTGACAGGTTTATTTTTAAATATCAACAGAAAAATATTTGCTGGTCATTTGTTTCTGTATTTTGGTGGTGAATATCTGAGATAAACCACAGTGTGAACATACCAAAAACAAGCAAACAGAAATCCCTGCTGCAAAGAATGCTTTCCTGTGTACCCAATAGTCTGTACTGGCCTTATTTTTGTGTTATATATACTATTAGTGCTCATAATTTTGCTATTTTATACTCAAACTGCTTTAAAAATGATTTCATATTAGCATAATCTTACGAGACTAATGATCTGTATTTATTTATTTTTTTACTTTATTTCTTAGCTCTTTTGTGGATGAGACATTTTTTATTTTAGTCTCTCATAGTTTATAAAATCTAACTGTAAGAGTTTTATCTTGTTCTTTTTAAAAAATTTTTTATTGGTAATTTTTAATGCATACTTTAATGAGTCTCCATATGACATTTCCACATGTGCATGTCATTGTACATTGCTCATGTGCACTTCCCCCTTCCCTCTCATAAGAGTTTTGAAAAATAAAATAAAGCTGGTCATAAGGTTACTATTGGCCTGTTGAGATTTTATGAAATATGACTATAGTTTGTACTTTTTTTATGTAGTCCAACTCATCAGTTTTTTCCTTGATTAATTTGTACTTTTTAAAACCTCTATCTTGAAACTCCTGTATTTTCAGTCTTTTTAAATTTGACAGTAATTTCATATACGTAAATTTTTCTCCAATGTTCATCATACAAATAGAAAATTTTTCATTGGGATTTTAAAGGATTATAGTTGTTTTTGCCTGCAGCTGTAGCCCTGTGGCATCCAATCCCCTCAGATCTTGAAGCTAAGCAGGGTCAGGCCTGGTTAGTACTTGGATGGGAGACGGCCTGGGAACACCAGGTGCTGTAGGCTTGGGAGACGGACCTGGCAACCCACTCCCAAAAATCAATCCGCCATTGAAAACCCTTTGAGCAGCAGAGAAGCACTGATAATAGTGTTTCACCTGTTGTATGTAGGGTGACTATGAATCAGATACTGACTCGACAGTATCTAACAACAACAACTATAAATAGTTCTTTTTATAAATCCATAACCTTTAAGGTCAAATATCAGATCTTATTAAAGAAGATAAAAATGAAGGCACGCTGGTCACCGAAGCTAGCAGTTTGGCTTAATAAATATGATATTTACACCTGTAATGAACGTGTGCTTGCTTTTTAAATAGGCACGTGGAAGTGCAGGTGTTTGGTGATCAGCATGGCAATGCTGTGTACCTGTTTGAGAGAGACTGCAGTGTGCAGAGGCGACATCAGAAGATCATTGAGGAGGCCCCTGCGGTAAGGACATTGAAAGGAAATTTCTGAGCTTCTCTGGAATGTAACCTTGTTCACTCTCATTTCACATCAGAACTTGTGAAGCTAGTGTCTCCGCCTTCCACCTCCTGCTGGAGAACAGCTTCCTAGTGGTCAGACGATGATAAGACCTTGCTGCAGTGCTGAGCATCAGGAGGGCATTGAGGGCCTGCGGCCAGACACCTTCTGGGTGGAATCTTGGAAACTCTACTCTGGTCCAAGTGTCTGACTGAGGGTTTAGCAGCTGGAGCGAAGTTTCAGTGCACCTTTTGAATTGTAATTAACTAGAATTAATTACAGGAATGGAATTGTCCGGTTAATTGGATGCATTTTTTTATAGAAAAGACTTTTAACAACTGGTCCAGATGCTCCTAAAGTATATTAGTCATCCCTCTGTCTTAAAGGTTTGTCCTGGAGGAAAGGAGTCCCTCTTGTTTGTCAGCGGTTAACCCCTTACTGTTAATTGTTAACATCTCTATGAGCCTTCCTCTTGGTTGGTTTAGGTTGTTATGTGGGTCAAGGCCTACTATGAGGACTATCTGTCTGTTTTTGGATTCTTAATTTCTTTTGGGGCTCATGCTGCCATGGGTTAATATGTTTTTTAAAATATATATTTCTAAAACATCAGGGATCTGAGGTTTCTAGTTAATCAATTTATTATTATTATACTGTATTCAAAATGTAATTTCTGGTGCAAAATATATTATACCATTTGAAGTACATGTCAATAATAATTTGAGTAACGTCTTATTTTCAAGCAGTGATTGCTTAAATATACATCTGTAGAGCACTGTTTGAAAACATTAAAAACTTTCCTTATTAACATACCATATATTCTCGAGTCCAAATCCACCCCTTTTAGAGGGCTGCAAAATCAGATGTGGATTAGGATTGTGACTGAGAATCCAGTCTGCACACAATTCTAATCCACATCTGATGAGATTCAAGAATATACTGTATGTTTCTTTTTATAAACTTTAATAACTTGGTATCTCAATGTGTCCCTTTATTCCAAAACACCATTAGACACATAATTCAGGTTGTTCTATTATCCTGAAGTTAAATGAGGATCATGGAAAGTTTTCATGTTGATACTTGTAGTTTTTCAGTCGTAAAATTGTTAAATAGACAAAGGATAAAGATACATAAGTATGCTGACTAACATCTACAATTCATACACATTACTAGCAGAGCCATTAAACTTTGGTATATTCACAATGTAACTAGCATAGGACAGTATTTCTTGATATGCATTTGCCTTTACCCATTTTTTTTTTTCATTATTAGGGGTAGAGCCCAGGGCCTTGCATTAGGCAAGTGGTCTACCACTGAGCTGGGCCCCCACCCACTTTTTCATTTTTATTTTAAGACAGGATCTCACTAAGTTATACAGGCTGCCTCTGACCTCAAACCTCCCTACCTCAGGCTCCCAGGTCACTAGGATTACAGGACCACACCACTTTATCTTTGCAATGCAGTTATTTGATACATAAAAATATAATATTGCATTTTGATGGAAATTACCGTAAGGTACTAATGGAAATGTTTTTTAAATGTTTTTTCAAAGCCTGGTATTAAGCCTGAAGTAAGAAAAAAGCTCGGAGAAGCTGCAGTTAGAGCTGCTAAAGCTGTAAATTATGTTGGAGCAGGTAGGTTAAAGCTTTCTTCTAACAGAAGAGAAAAAACAAATTTATTTTTATTTCAGAAGGTAGGAGAAATGTATAGCTTCCATGTCAGTGGCTTTCAAGGTTTTGTGGCTATACCCAGGGTAAGAAATACATTTTCTGTTGAGACCTATTATGTACACATAAGTGATTTATTATACTTGTATGCATCTTCTGTATTTGAAACTAACATTTCACTAATCAATACTCATCCTAATTATGTATGATGTTTGGTATTTTCTCTTCTATTTTAAAATAAAATTGCTAAATAAAAGTTTTGCTCTTTTAAAATGAATAACCTACCTACCTACTTTTCCTTCCTTCCTTCCTTCCTTCCTTCCTTCCTTCTTTCCTTCTTTCCTTTATTGGTGCTGGGGATCAGACCCAGACCCTTGCAACTGAGCTGCATCCTCAGGCCTCTTTTTATTTTTTATTTTGAGTCAGGGTCTCACTAAGTTGCGTATGCTGCCTCTGGCCTCGAACTTGAAATCCTTCTGTCTCAGTGTTCTGAGTAGCAGGGATGAGCTACAACACCTGGCTCATGTTTTCTTTCTTTGTTCTTTTGTTGTTGGTGGTGGTGGTGGGGGGTGTTTCTTGTTTGCTTGTCTGTTTCGGTGCTGGGGATTGACCATAGGGTTTCATGCAGACTCACCAAGCGTGCTTTACTGCTGAGATGTGCTCCCAGCTCTTTAGAGCAGTTTTGAATCCATGGCAAAACTGAAAAGGAAGTCAGTGTGCTCTTATGTGACTGGCCCCACCCCAGCCTCTAGCACCTCAGTGTCCCTGCACCAGAGCAGCACCTTGTTACAGTCAACAAACCTGCACTGACACATTATCAGCACACCAGCCCATCCTTCAAGTCGGGCTTCACTCTTGGTGTTTATGCTCTGTGGATTTTGACAATTCATGCAGTGATAAGGACCTGCTTTGTAGTCGCATACAGAGCGGTTTCACTGGACTAAACATCCTCACCCCTTACCCCTCTACCTCTTCATCCCTCGCTCCCATTAACCACTGGCTACCACTAATCTTTCCACTGCCCCCATAGTTTTGCCTTTTGAAGAGCTTATATAGTTGGACTTGTACAGTATGTAGTCTGTTCAGTAATAGGTATTTAACCTTCCTCATGTCTTCCCCCAGCCTGATAGTTCAATTCTTCCTTTTCTCCAAATAACACTCCATTGTAAGAGTTTGTTTCCCTATTCACCATTGAAATTCACCTTGCATGCTTCCAAGTTCTGTAATTATGGGCAAAGCTACTGTGAAAATCCAGGAGCAGGATTTTGTGTGGAGATTTTCAGTTCGTGTAGGTAAATGACAAGGAGTGTGATTATTGGATCACATGATAAGAAAATGTTTATTTTGGAAGAAACTACCAAGCTGTGCTCCAAAGAGGCTATACCATTCTACTTTCCCACTAACAATGAAGGAGGGTTCCTGATGCTCTGGATTTCCTGCAGCCCTTGGTGTTATCATTGTTTTGGATTTTTGACCGTTTGTTCTCTTTTTTATTGTTTTATTGTTTTTATGTATTCACTAATTCATTTTTCAGCGCTGATGATAGAATCCAGGACCATCTAGCATGTGAGGCAAGCACTCTACCACTGAGCTACCTCCCCAGCCCTCACTGTTGCTTTAATTTGCACTTCCCTCGTGAGTGTGATGCTGAATATCTTTTCATATGCTTACTGGCAATCTGTGTCTTCCTTGATGAGTGTCTGTTCAAGTATTTCACCTATGTTTTTTTCTGGTTATTTGTTTTCTTATTGTTGAGTTTTGAATAACAGTTCTTTATCACCTGTGCCTTTTGCAAACACTGTCTCTCAGTCTGATCTTATTCCCTTGATATTATCTTTTGAAGGACCTGGCAATCTACTCCGGAAACAATCAGCCATTGAAAACCCTATGAGGGTCACTATGAGTTGGACTTGACTAGAAGGCACCTAACAACAGCAACAATATTGTGTTTTTTGTGTGGAAGCCTTGTGAGATAGCAGTTTTTTCTTGATGATGTGTCAGGGAAATTGGTTTGTGTGTAGTATTGAGTTTACTTCCAAATGGACTTCTTAGTGCGGTTTCCACGTGGACTCTTCGGCTGGAATTAGTGGGTTTTGAAGCAGTGTGTGCTGTGTTGGAGTCCAGTGACCCACTTTCTCTAAAGGTCTCACAATGGTGGAGACACTGGAAGCTGAGGCAGGTGGGTTATAGCCAGCTGTGTGTATTGGGTGCAACCCCCTGATGACCCCCCGAGACTTGTCGGTGCTATGTGGCCCGACAGTGTGGAAGCTGCCTGCGCGTAGGTCACTCACTCGTGTGGTATCCACTGCAGTTGTGTTATTCCTCTCTGCTGTCGCTCTCGGGTTGAAAGACTGGGAGCAGATCTTTAGACCTTCCCTCTCTGTGCCTACTTGTGACTGAGTCATCAGCTAGAGGCTTTTATCTCCCTCGCTGTTTGAGCTATTTGCCAGGGTTCAGAGGGACTAGGTTGTCTGGACTGAGGTACAGTTTCTCACAACTGGGCTAGGGGTGCAGTACAGCAGGAGAATGTCTCAATGTGCTTGAGGTGAGGGACTTAATCTCCAGCACTGCTGGAAAAGAACACAAACAGCATAGAAACAAATCTGGTATGGAAATATAGCTGTAACCACTTAAAAACAATTGCCACCCCAGTCCTAATAACAACAGAGGAGAGAAGGGCAAAGATGATTACAATGAACTGAAAAGATACTAGTTAATAGAGAGAAGAATAAAAAATAGAAATAAAACACTAAAAATTAATACTAAAAAAGGGGAAGAAAGATAGAGAAAATACCTTTTAAGGGAGTTAAGTGAGCAAGAAGAGAAAAGAGAGAGAAGATCCAATTAAATGTAAAAAACAGAGGGCCAGGGATATAGCTCAGTGGTAGGGCACCTGCCTTGCATGCACAAAGCCCTAGGTTCAATCTTTAGCACTGCAAAAGAAAAAGAAGACTCTTATAAGGTGGAGAATTGAGAAAGAAAAGATAGAAAAGATCCAATGAAACATTTTTAAAGGGGGAAGTGAGACTACGGAAGAAAAGAAAATTGAAAATTAAATATTGAAAGGAGAAGAAAAGAGAGAGAAAGATAAAAGAAAACTGAGGCCTGCGCAGGCCCTAACCTGTCTGTGGTTTGGGGTTGCTATCTGCCTCATAAAGCAAAATGGAGGTCTTGATCTTCTGGGAAGACTAAGTTGTGTCTTCTCTGAAACATTCTCATACACAGTCGGCTTTTGTATTTAGGAGGACTGATTTAGAGGCCTCATCAGTCCAGAGATTCAGTTGAATTCAGAAGTGATAATCGTGACTGTGACTAGAAAATCCAGAGTGGAACATAGCCAACTTCCAGAACCCGGAAGGAGAAGACGACAAATACATATATAATATATACATACATATATATATATATATATATATATATATATAATTACGTGTGTGTGTAAACATTGTTGTTAGGTGCTGTCGAGTCGGTATCCAACTCATAGAGACCCTGTATACAACAGGGGAAACACTATTGTTAGTGCTTCTCTGCTATTCATAGGGTTTTCAATAGCGGGTTGATTTTTGGGAGTGGGTTGCCAGGTCCTTCTGCCAAGCGTATAAACATTCGTATTTATATATATTCACATATACTAAGCAGGTATAACCCAACAAATCTAATAAAAAAAGGCAAAAGTTTCCTTTCTGCCAAGGTGGTCAATTACGTGGGCAGAAGTGAATGTTCTCAACCTGTGTGGGACAGACCTCTGTGACCTCTGTGGCTGTGCGCCCTGTGGAGAGTGCAAAGCCTTTGCTGTTTCCCTTTTTTCTTTCCTTTGTGCTCCTGCCCAGCTACTAAAGGGCCCGGCTCGTAATCACTCAGCTGCTTGTCGGCACCAGCCGGCTGAGGGGGAGGCAGACTTTCCACCCCATTTTACTCTGGTTTATTTTCTCACTATTCTCCTAGGGCAGAGCTGACACCAGCCCGTCTGGTCACTTGGGTCTCCGGGCATCTTCTTCTATGCTTCCTTGTATGTGGTGGGGGTGTATAGTGGACTCTATGGTGTCAAAATCATCCATTCTGCGGGAGTGGGAGACCCTGCGCTCTACCCCATGACTCTGGGGTTCAGAAACTTAGCTCCCCTGTGCTGTCGTGCAACTGATGTTCCTAGGGGCTCCCGTAGCTGGCCTCCCAGGGTGCAGGTCCAGAGCGGAGAGCAACCTGTGTTCCATGTATGTCACAGACCGCTTCCCACTGCGTGGAGCTTTTAGGGGGAGGCCAAAGCCCCATGGATCCATGGATGACATTTGCCATGGGTTCCCAGAGAAGGAAAAGTCAGGAGCTCCTAAAGCAGTAAGGCCAGACAAGACCTTCTCAGTGTGGCTCGGTGACCCCACCCCACAGTGATCTGTCAGGAGGTAGAGACCTTCCTCTACTCAGTCTGTAAACAGATGCCAGGTACCTTGTCTGTTTAGACTGCATTTCTGTGCCATGCTGGGCCCACAGGCGGTTCAGCCTGGGCCACTCTTTCTCATCCTCTGCTCTGCCCTCCAAAACCTGGTTTTGTCAAGTTTCCATTCACGTCTGAACTTCAGTCCCTGCCCACAGTCAGCCGCCTCCAAGAGTAGTTGCTTTCCAGCTGTTTGCATTCTATCATCTGGAGATGTTGGTGATGGCTGGGTGATTCTAATCTGCCACATTGGAATCTTTCTGTTCTTTAAATTGGCTAAGGAGTGGTTCATGGCCCAGAATGTGGTCTTCCTTGGTGAATGTTCCATGCTGGTTTGAGAATGAGTTCTGAGGTTGTTGGGTGGTATTGTCTATAGACAGCAATAGTATCCAGTTGATTGATGGTGCTGTTGACCTCAACTATGTTTATTCTTTTCTGCCTGCTGGATCTATACATATCTGATGTTGTTCGGTGCTGTCCAGTTGGGTCTGACTCATAGTGATGCTATGTACAACACAACAAAACACTCCCGACACTGTGCTATGCCCTACACCATGTCAGAGCTTCTCCGCTATTCATAGGGTTTTCAATGGCTGTTTTTTTGGAATTGTCTCGGGAGTGGGCTACCAAGTCCTTCTCCCATTTTTGCCATGCTAGGGATTGAACCCAGGGCCTCAGAGAATGCAGAGCAGCACTCTACCAACTGAGTTAAACCCTACGTATGTGATATTGTTGTTAGGTGCTGTTGAGTTGGTATCCGACTTATAGAGACCCTATGTACAACATGTGAAACACTATTGTCAGTGCTTCTCTGCTATTTATAGGGTTTTCAATGACTGATTGGTTTTGGGGAGTGGGTTACTGAATCCTTCTCCCAAGCCTACAGCACCTGGTGTTCCCAGGAGGTCTCCCATCCAAGTACTAACCAGGCCGACCCTACTTAGCTTCCGAGATCTGATGTGATCAGACACCACAGTGGTACAGATGCAGGCTACATATCTGATGTTGTTGTTGTTGTTGTTAGGTGCCGTCGAGTCGGTATCCAACTCATAGCGATCCTCTGTACAACAGGGGAAACACTATTGTCAGTGCTTCTCTGCTGTTCATAGGGTTTTCAATGGCAGATTGATTTTTGGGAGGGGGTTACCAGGTCCTTCTCCCAAGCCTACAGCTTCTGGTGTTCCCAGGTGGTCTCCCATCTAGGTACTAACCAGGCCCAACCCTGCTTAGCTTCTGAGATCTGACGGGATCGGATGCCACAGGGCTACAGATGCAGGCACATATCTGATAGAGGGGTGTTAAAGTCTCCAACTATAAAAGTGGATTCTTCTATTTCTGCTTGCAGTTCTGTTTTTGACACTCCATTGTTAGACACATACGTGTTAAAGTTTATTATGTATTCTGGGAGAAATGACCCTTTTATTATGTAATACCTCTCTTTATGCCTGATAACTTTTCTTGTTCTGAAGTCTACTCTGAAATTGGTACAGCTACTCCTACTTTCTTTTTTTTTTTCTTTTTTGCGGTACTAGGGGTTGAACCCAGAGCCTCTCGCCTGCATGCTTTGCAAGTGTTGGACCACTGAGCTGCACCCTCAGCCCATTTTTTTACTTTTTGAGACAGGGTCTCACTAAGTTATGCAGACTACCTCTGGTCTCGAACTTGCGATCCTCCTGCCTCTGCCTCCCAAGCTGCTAGGATTACAGGCGTGAGCAGCCGCACCCGGCTACTCCTACTTTCTTTAGTGTTACTATGGTATATCTTTCTCTAGCCTTTTACTTTAAGTCAGATAGGTCTTTTTATTTAAAGTGAATTTCATAGACAATATGTAGTTGGGTCTTGTTTTTTATTTGCTTAAACAATCTCTGTCTTTTATTTGGTGTAGACCATTAACATTTAAAGTGATTGCTGATACAGTTCCAATAAAGTCTACCATATTTGTTACTGTTTTTCATTTGTTCCCTTTGTTCTTATTTTTGTTTTTAACCCTTATCTGCACATCATGGTCTGTTTTTGTTTGATTTTTTTCGCCAGTTCTATCACCTATCATGGCTTTAATTGAGCATTTTATATAATTCTGTTTTCTTTTAGTGTATCAGTTATATTTCTTTTTTTAGTTTTCTCAGTGGTAACTTAGAGTTCACAATGTGCATTCACAACTAATCCAAGTCTACTTCCAAAAAACAGTGTATCATTTCACTTTACAAGTGCAAGTATCTTATCATAATAAAATATCTTTAATTGCTTGTGTTTGGTCACTGATATTATGCACTTCATTTATACATAGTATACATAACATATATGGAAGCATAATCAAAATTCATTTTTGTTATTGTTTTGAATAAACTGTTGTCTGTTAAATCATTTAAGAATAAGCAAATTAGGTAAGATTCTATTTTACCTTCACCTGTTACTCTCGGATGCCACTCCTTAATAAAGATACCAATTTCTGACCTCTATCATTTCCCTTCTCTCGAAGAACATAACATTTCTCAAAAAGTGGGTATCCTGATATATTCATTTGACAAAATTGGTACACCTACACTTAAAATAATTAAAGTTTATTGCCTAAAATTAAACCTGAATAAAGCTAGAAGATGCTTGCCTAGCATGCGCACGCCCTGGGTATGATCCCTCACACTGCAAAGCAAAGCTAGTGGAAATACTGTAGGCCTTAATAGGCTACCAAAAGACAAGACTTTAACACATGGGTTAGTTGCTAAACAATTTTTCAATGTTTTATCTGCAGAAGGACTTCTAAAGGAAACTTCCAAGGGTCCTGAGTCAAGGAAAAATAAGCCTCTGTTCTCCACAGAGTTCAAGTGAGATGGGAAGTCATTGGTGCGAATCTCCCAGGGAGCCTTGGTACAGTAGGACACATGGTCCCACCATGTGCTCACCACCACAAAGGCTGAGACTGATTCACCACTTGGGCTTACCATTTGCTCACAACCCCAAATTGACTTTCCCATTGCTAAATCTGTACAGCTCCCTATTTTAAACTGAGACTCATTCACTGCTGCAATGTGAGATGTTTTCTTCATGAAATGCAAATTGTTATACCATTAAATGAACTCAGCAGCAAAACTCAATGTGCTGCACCATGCAAGCGCTTCATGTGCTACTGATTACATATGGTTGAAATGTGGTCATTGTGTTTTATCTTTTAGGAACTGTGGAATTTATTATGGACTCACAACATAATTTCTACTTCATGGAGATGAATACCAGGCTGCAAGTGGAACATCCTGTCACTGAGATGATCACCGGAACTGACTTGGTGGAGTGGCAGCTTAGGGTGAGAATATGCTTTCTATTAAAGATCCGTCCTGAAAATGGGTTACCCCTGGCCTCCTCTTAACAGAGGTGTCACTTTGGACAGTACTCACTCTCTGGTATTTGTGATGAGGACAGGAAAAAGAGGGAGGAAGTGAAGCTACATTCAGTGTTGTGACATTATTGGCACTTCAGGGACTCCCATTCCTAATTTCTCACTTTCTTTCATTTCTGTTTAGGTGCTGGGCAGCCAGGATGTGATCTGCTATCACTAAAGCTTGTCATGATCACATACTCTCAAGGCCAAAGCCCTGTGGTCGCCCGAAGGCCACAGCATTTGGGCTGTTGCATTGTTAGATTTTAGAGGTAGGACAGGTACTAGCCAAGATGAAATGAGCTAAGGCAGAACTGGGCATGAAGGTTGAAGGGGATGATCTAGATCAATAGAATGATACCTGTAAAGAGATGATTTATAAACTACTACCAGCCATGCAAAGAGGCTATTCAGAGTGTTTAAAACTGTTAAAGCATTTTAACATTGCTATGATGTGTGTACTGTATTTTACCAAAAAATATTGTGTGTGTATATATATATATATATATATCCATAACTATTCGGGGCTGGGGTTTAGCTCAGTTGGTAGAGTGCTGCGCTGCAGTCTCTGAGGTCCTGAGTTCAATTCCCAGCACCGCAAAAATGGGAGAAGGACCTGGCAATCCACTCCCAAGGCAATCCTGAAACAGTCTGCCACTGAAAACCCTATGAGGGTTGCTATGAGTCGGATACTCACTCGACGGCACCTAACAACAACAACTATTCTTTTACTGTGAGTAGTTTGAGGAGCAGGTATGGAACCAGAGTTCCAAGAATCATGTTCCTTCAAATATTAATAATAATATCTTAGTCTGGTTTTGTTATTTTTATTGAAAACAATTGATTTTACCTTATCCTTTTTTTAATATAAAAAAAACCCTTTTTATTATCAATACCCTTTACTCCTCTAGTATTCTTGGCTCTTTATATATACTGAATCTAAATTATTTTTTCCATGCTGTAATGCTCAAATCTTGATTATTTTGGCAATTTTCTCTTCTCAGAACTTCTGTGGACAATAATATGATGTTCCTTTGGTGGATAATTGGTGGTTTTAATTGGACCAAAAGATTCTTCTGGGCCTCTATAGCCTTGAAAGCTAATGAAAACCAGGCATATCAGGCTAGTAAGTGCTAGTGAGTGTCAGGGAAAACTGTAGTGGATTTGGACACTTGGCAAGAGTGCTTATGTTTCCAAAATTCAAGGAAAAGAAACCTATTTTTTTAATTTTTCTGAAGCAGTGACTAAGAGAGTGTAGACCATTGAAATCATGGAGTATAAAGGATTTCTAAGGATTAAGAAACAAGAAAACTTTTGGTCGTAAAGGAAGCCAGCATACATTTTTTCCTGAACTCAAGAAATTATAATAGTTTAAGAAGGCTCTTCAGAAACAGAAGCAAGTTTTTGTCATCTGAAGAGAGATTCTAGAAGTTAAGAAAACTACTAGATTTGGCATATAGAGTTCAAGGCACTTTAGAGTCTGGCTTCTAGGCAGAGGAAACACAGGGACCTTGCTACTTGATGAGTGAAGAGTCTGAGCTCTGGGACGTGTCTGTGAAGTCAAAGACTTCTTAGAAAGAGAGTTCGATGATGTGAGCATCTGGCTTCAGGCTGCAGGTGCAGACAGTTAGCAGTGCTTATGAGAGGCTGTTGAAAAGGTTCATAGTTAGAGGTTCCAAAAAGTCAATGTTGAACCCCAAGACAGCCCAGATGGCACAGAATTCCAAATATCTGGAGACTTGTTTGGGGCCACTGACTTCTGGGCTCAGGTGGAAGCCAATCTCAGAAGAAAATAAACAAGCAAAGGCAAGCTAATTTGAAATGGGTCTGAATAGTTAGAAATAAAATCACATCATGGAATATGGACACATGTTGTTGTTGTTAGGTGCCATCTAGTTGACTCTGACTCACAGCAACCCTATGCACAACAGATGAAGCACCCTTTGACACTGCCATGCCCATGATCTTTTTTATGTTTAAACCCATTGTTGCAGACACTGTGTCAATCCATCTAGAGGGTCTTCCTTTGTTTTTTTGACCTGCCATTCTCCCAAACATGATGTCCTTCTCCAGAGATTGGTCCCTCTTGACAACATGTCCAAAATACATAAGACGCAGTCTAGCCATCCTTACTTCCAAGGAGCACTCTAGTTGTAATTCTTCTAGGACAGATCTGTTGGTTCTTTTGTTAGTCCATGGTATATTCAGTATTTGTTGCCAGCACCATAATTCAAAAGCATCGATTCTTCTCCTATCTCCCTTATTCAACATCCAGCTTTCACAACCATATAATGCTACTGAAAATACCATGGCATGAGTCAGGTGCACCATCGTCTTCAATGTGACATCTTTACTTTTTGACATTTTAAAGAGGTCTTCTGCAGCAGCTTTTCCCAGTGCAATGCATCTTTTGATTCTTGACTGCTACTTTCATGGGTCTTGATGGTAGAATTGATGAAAACAAAATCTTGGACTTCAGTCTTTTCTCCACATATCATGAAGTTGCATACTGACCTAGTTGTAAGGATTTTTGTTTTGTTGATGTTGAGGCACAATCCATACTGAAGGCTGTGTTCTTTGATCTTCATCAGTAAATATTTCAAATCCTCTTCACTTTTCAGCAAGCAGAGTTGTGACATCTGCATAACACAGGTTAATGAATCTTCCTCCATTTCTGATGCCACATTCTTCTTCATAAAGTCCACCTTTTTGGATTATTTGCTCAGCATAGAGATTGAAGGGGTATGATGAAAAGATACAGGCCTGATGCACAGCTTTCTTGACTTTAAACCAGGCATGATACATGCCTACTTTTTCTTTTTATATTAGAACAAATAGAACTGTTTATTAAAGCATCAAAGAGAATTTTGTTCTGAAGTACAAGAATGAAATGATACCAGCTCAGACTTCCATAGTGCGTACTGTATGCCAGGCACTTTTCTCTGAAGCATGGAGAGCTTGAGAAACTGGCACTGTGAGTACAAAGACAAAATCTGAGCCCAGGCCCCATAAAGGCATCTCCTTTCCTTCCTTCTCCTTTCATTCTTAACTACTGTGGTTCCTGATCCTTCCTATTCACGGCCTCAAAAAGATGGGATCTTCACCTCTGTTTCAGGCTTGCTTATTTAGCTCAGAGTCATGTGAAGTTACTTAGTGGCTTTTTTCCCATGTGTCTGTTGCCTTCTTAAATTGTCATTTTCTCATCTGGGGGAAGAACCTGAAGAGGAAGGAAAGAGAAGGGGTGGCCTCCATCCTCCAATCCTTGTTTCTCGGTTATTCTCATTGAAGAGAGTGAGTCATTGTGTTGACACCTAAGGTCCCAAATAGTAATAATTATAGGAGCCATGAAGAATAATAATTATTCTGTGTGGAATGTAGTATCACACCTAAGTATAATAAAATGGAAAAGCCATCATGTTCTCTTTCCTCTTTTGTTTTCTCACTCATTTGCTGATGAAGATTATGATGTAGGATGACTGAGGCTAAGCACTCTTTCCCCCGGTCTGCGAGTGTCATCCTAAACACTGCCTAATAATTCACTACTAAAAAAAAAAAAAAAAAAAAGGTTCATTTGGGAACCAGATGCTAATGTTTTAAATGAAAACTGAGAGTATCTTCTCAGTAAGAAATTTGGGGTTTAATTATATTAAACAAACATTTTATATTTATAAATTAGCCATCAGTTTGCACTTCTTATTTAAAACTCTAAAAACCCTTTGCAATTAATAGGTTATTTGCTACATTTGTGTTTTAACTTACTTGTGTTTTACCCAGCGCTCAAATGGATGGATAAAGGCATAGTTTTTATTTGACTGCATCGCAAAATCCAAATGTACATTTTTTCACAGGAAAAAAGCAAGACTGTTGACTTACTAAGTCTGGTCGCAACTGTCAGGTGGATTTTCATAAGAAGCACTGTCCTTCTATTACCAGATTGCAGCAGGAGAGAAGATTCCTTTGAGCCAGGAAGAAATTCCTCTGCAGGGCCATGCCTTTGAGGCTCGAATATATGCAGAAGATCCAAATGATAACTTCATGCCGGGGGCTGGACCACTGGTGCATCTCTCTGCCCCTCCAGCAGACCTTTCCACTAGGATCGAAACTGGAGTACGGCAAGGTGAAGTGAAATCAAACAAAAAGTCTCACTCTTGTTAAACTCTTTCTTCCCCCCAGTACTAGGGGCTTGAACCCAGGGCCTCATGCATGCGAGGCAAGTGCTCTACTATTGAGCCATACCGTCAGGACCCTCTTCATTTAAAAAAATTTTTGAGACAAGGTCTTGCTAAGTCTCCCAGGTTGCCTCTGGCCTTGAATTCATGATCCTCCTGCCTCAGCCTCCTGTGTTGCTGCAGTTACCAGTGTGCACCACAGGCCCAGGCTATTTTTTTTTCCTTCAGATGAGGCCATGCAATGTTGCCCAAATTAGCCTCCAAATCCTGGACTCAAGCAATCTTACCTCAGCCTCCTGAGTAACTGGGACTACAGGTGCACTCCACCACATCTGGCTGTAGTACATTATTTATTTTTGGAGGGATGCTTATCCTTGAGGCTTATGGGAATGTCTAGCATGTTTTAAAATAAAGGATTTAATTTATTTCTCATCACTTTTTCCTTTTAGCAAAGTTCTTTTTAAAGCATAGCTACTATTTTAAACCATGCAGTCTTAGTTTGAAATGCAACATACCTGGGTCAAACTTAACTGAGAAACATTTTGTGTGTATTGTTTTATTTTTTTACTCTGCCTCGTTCTTAAAGTGATTTAAGGTGACTCTATTTGCTATGCTATAGCTCTCTGCCTTCAAGGGACTTAAAGTCAAGTTGGAGAATTAAGATATAAACTTAATACCAGCTAAACAATAATAAAGCCCTACATATCTGTCAGCTTGTTGTGCTATGGGGGCTTGCATGTTGCTGTGATGCTGAAAGCTATTTCAGATACCAACAGGGCTACCTATGGTGAAGAGGTTTCAGCTGAGCTTCCAAACTATGTCAGACTAGGGAGCAGGACCTGCCAGCCCACTCCCAAGACAATTAGTCATTGAAAACCCCAATGAATAGCAGAGAAGCACTGTCAGATATAGTGCCAGAAAATGAGCCTCCCAGGCTGGAAGACATTCAAGAAATGAATGGGGAAGCGTCATCTCTTCAGGGTAGAGTTGACCTTAATGACAGGAGTGGAGTAAAGCCCCTGGGACCTCCTTTTACTGATGTGGCAAAACTCAAAATGAGAAGAAACATAGTGGCTCCAACAATGGGCTCAGACATAAAAAGATGGTGTGCATGGCACAGTGTCAGGAAGTGTTTCATCCTGTTGTACATACGATCCCTGAGTAGGATCTGACTCGACAACTCTTAACAACAACAACAAATAATAACCCAAGAAGTAAATTACATTAAAAGCAACAGTGGAAGAGCTGTCACAGTTCAGCATATGATTAATAGTAGCAGTCATAACTAACAATTGCTTTCTATATACAGGTACTGTTGTAGGTGGTTTCTCTGTATTGGCCTCGTTAACCATGAAAAGTACTCTATGAGTAGGCATTATCATCATCTCCATATTGTGGATGAGGAAACCGGAGCACAGAGGTTTAATGACTTACTGAAGGTCATCTTTAGAGCAAAGATTCAGACCCAGCTGTCTGGCTCCAGAGTCTGCTCAGAACTCCCACTGTTCATTGTCATCTTCATTGCAGTTGCCAGAGGAAGTTAAACGGCGATGGGACATAGCAGTTCTCAGGACAAAGAGGTTATGTTAGGCAAATATAGTCAGGACTAGATTTTAAGAGACCATCTGGAGTAGACTTAAGTGGGCAGAGTAAGCAGCATCGTGAAAAGTGAAGAAAAGAGAAACTCAGAAGTGTGTTTAAAGAATTTTAAGAAAATATGTGCAGAAAGTAAGGGTCAGGAAGGTGAGTAGTTGGAGTTCCAGCTGGAGACATAGATTGAAGACATTGTCTTGTAAAGCCAAAATGAGAAATTGGACTTCTTAATAAAAAATTTGAAGCATTTTGAGAGGTCTGGCTAAGCCACAGCAAGACTGGGTAGTTGGTAAAATTTTTAACTTCTCAGCAGAGGACATTGCAGTAGAAAAGGAGGAACCTATGGGACTAACATAGCTTGGAGCATGACCTAATCAAGGTGCTCAATTACAGCAGAGATGTAATTCTGAGCACGCCCAGGTTCTCATCTCGATCCCAGGAGGAATAATCTCATCCAGGAAGCTTTCTGCAGGCTCCTCTCTTGTGTACCTGGAACTGCTTTTGCACTCCGTAGGCTTTGCCCTGTACTCCTGTGGTATTTTGCTCTTTGTCCCCATTAGATTGCAAGGCTCTTAGGGAAGAACTGTGTCTCCCAGGTTATATTTGCAGCACCTTGCTTGAGCACAGGCGTAGTGGATGTTGATGAAGGAATAGGTGGGAAGATGGGTAACACCGTATATTCCAATCCCTTGATATCACGGAGGAGGACCCTAGGGGTCAGGGAGGTCAAATGACCTGCCAAAATTATGAAGAGTTCCTACAACAATCTCCTTTAGGACACACCACATCTTTCCAACTTGAACCACTCCTAGCCAGGGGGATGTGCCAAGATTCAGATTCTTGTGCTCTAGGATTGTCATCATAGAGGTCATAGCTGCCATTTGTTATCAGTGCTGTCATATATGGCATTTGGCATTTTATTGTTACTCCTCCCAGCAGCCCTATGGGATTTGTTGTTGTTGTTAGGAGCCGTTGAGTCATGTCTGACTCATATAGTGACGCTCATAGAGTTTTTGATGGCTGATTGTTCCAGGAGTGGGCTGCCATGTCCTTCTCCCATTTTTTGTGGTGCTGGGATTCAAACCCAGGGCCTCAGAGAGTGCAGAGCAACACTCTGCCAACTGAGCTAAACCCCTATGAATAGAGAGGAGCACTGACATAGCACTAGGTATGGCACAGTGTTGGGAGTGTTTCATTCTGTTTTACATAGGGTCAGTATGAGTCCGACCCAACAAGCTCCACAGGGTAGAGGAATTGTCTTTACTGATGAGGAAACTGAAGGTGTGGATGGAGGGGAATGCTAAGAGCAGAAGTGAGTATAATATGAGAGGGTGGAGAGTCTGCATTGCCTTCCAAAATACGAATAGAAAAGAAGATTCTAGAGAAGATTATTATTGTTAGGTGCTGTCAAGTTGTGTCTGACTCATAGTGACCCTCATGGGGTTTTCAATGGCTGATTATTTTGGGATTGCCTCAGGAGTGGATTGCCACGTCCTTCTCCCTTCTAAAGAAGATAGGGTGGGGAAAGCCAGCTTCATGTCACTGTGTCGCCATGGTAGGGCCTGGTCCTCTTGGGTGGCCTCATTAGATTTCAGGTGAGTTTTAGGTTTGTTTTCTGTTTTGTTTTCCTTTTTGTTTGGGGGGGGGTTGTTTTGTTTTGTTCTGTTTTGTTGTTTTGGTTGGGTTTTTTTGCAGTGCTGAGGATTGAACCCAGGGCCTCATGCATGCTAGGCAAGTTCTATACCATTGTGGCGCATGCCCACCCCGATTTCAGATAATGACCAGACCGTTGCCTACAGTCTGGTCATTTTTCTCCAAAGAAAAATAATTACATTCAGTTTCATCTATTTGACAGTTTGTTATTTTTCTATTGCACGTGAGTTTTGATGGTGCAGAAAGTCTCAATTACAGATAAGTTTTTAAATCCTCCTGAGTCTCGATTTCCTCACGCATAAAATAATGATAATGATGTGTGTCGTGCTGAGTTTGTGAGGACGACGGGTAAAATGTGCATGTGCAAACTGTCTTGCTCATCCTGTTTTCTCAATTTCAGGAGATGAAGTTTCCGTGCACTATGACCCCATGATCGCAAAGCTGGTGGTGTGGGCTGCAGATCGTCAGGCGGCCTTGGCAAAACTGAGGTACAACCTTCATCAGTACAATGTGAGTGACCCAGGACCACGCTCGCGCCTGATGCCTTAGGCTGCCAGAGCCTTGGCCTTCTCAACTTGTTTCCGCCAGTTGCCTGTATGTCACAAACAAAATCGTTTTGCATGGGGGAGTTTCTCTTCAGTCACCGTAGGGTTTGAGGACCTCTTGATTTCAGTTGGAAAACAAGATTGCTGAAATAAAACTTTTAGCATCTGTGCTATGCTTAAGCGAAATATAGTCATTCTACATATGAGACCCACTACCTGAACATTGCCTACGGTCTGGTCATTTTTCTCCAAAGAAAAATAATTATGTTCCGTTTCATCCATTTGACAGTTTGTTATTTTTCTATTGCACATGAGTTTTGATGGTGCAGAAAGTCTCATAACGCACTGATTTCTCTTCATAGAAGGATTGAACCATGGTTTTAAAATTGCTATATGTTATACATTTGATCAAACTTCTGATTTCTGTGATTCCAACCGCACTCAGACAGCCCCAGCAGGGAATCATGTTCTTACCATCCCTTCTAGAATGTTCTTTCCCCACATCACTGCTGGGCTCCCTGCCGCCTGTCCTCAGCCCTGCTCCCTTCCTCACACTTCTTTCCCAGCCTCTCTGTTTAAAATAGGACCCTTTGCCAGTCTCTTTTCCTGTAGCCAGCCTTAGTTTCCATCACAGACATGACATTGTGTTAGTTGTTTGCTCTCAGATATTGTTTGTACCTGTCTCCACAAAGCATAAGCTCTGTTAGGGCAGGGACTTCCTGTTTTCTTCCTCACTGTCCCCAGAGCCTGGATCAGAGGCCAACACCCAAAAGAGCTCAGTAAATGGCTATTAAATGAATGATTGAATGAGTGAGGGAATGAGTGAAGTCGAAGGTCAGATAGCTAGTTTTGCCTGTGATCTTGTTTATTGGGTAGATTTGGGTTAAATTTATTCCTTTTCAATTTGTATATCAATGTATAAAATTTGGATATTAGGATGGAAAAAGTTCCTTTGAGACCATTTAACCTTACCCTTCCCCAGTGCAGCAATCCCACCCACTATCTGCAATCACTGTATTCTGTGGGAGTGTTCTCAGGTACAAATCTTTAATATCTTGTGAGTGAATTTCATTTAGCCTTTACCACTTTCCCAATCTAAATCAATGAAATAGCTCCACACTACTACTGGAACATCATTTCCTAGGTCCTTTTATGTTATTAAAATACAGTCTTAATTTTCTGTTATGAGAATGACGTGTGTCATTCTTACAATCAGCTTACTGTGCTGATTAGCAAGTACTTGTAAAAATAGGTGTAATAGAAGAACTGCTGATCATCTTCCACTACTAGAGGAACACCATAGGACAGAGAAATCCAATTCTTTGTTCCTATTAGAGGTGAACACAATATGAAAATTGCAAAAGAGACCAACATCAACATGTTTGGGGAACTATTGTTGTTGTTTTGTTGTTAGGTGCCATCGAGTCGGTATCTGACTCATAGCCACCCTACTTACAACAGGCAAAACACTATTGTCAGTGCTTCTCTATTTTTCATAGAGTTTTCAATGGCGGATTAATTTTTGGGAGTGGGTTGCTGGGTCCTCTCCCAAGCCTACAGCAACTGGTGTTCCCAGGCAGTCTCCCATCCAGGTACTAACCAGGCCCAACCCTGCTTAGCTTCTGAGATCTGACGGGATCAGATGCCACAGGGCTATGGCTGTAGGCCTTGGGAATTATTACAGGAGCAAAAATTCATCCACTAGTTTTCAACAAACCTTCGACTTTAAATGTTGTTTTTGACAGTGCTCTTTCCAACTTGAACCAATTATAGATTGTTACGGGCTTCCTACGCTTTAGCATTCCCAGTCTCTCCTAAAGGTTCTTTCTTTATCTTGTTTTACTTTTTTCAGAAGCATCCTAATTCTTTGCTGATAAACATAGCTTTTGCTAGCATCCTTGTTGTAACTTCTCGAAACCCTGGGTATCAAAGTCTTCCTCATTCTCCCTTGTTGTTGTTGTTGTTGTTGTTAGGTGCCGTCGAGTCGAGTCCGACTCATAGCGACCCTATGTACAGCAGATCGAAACACTTGCCGATTCTGTGCCAGGCAAACCATCTTATTTATGTTTAAGCCCATTGTTGCAGACACTGTGTCAATCCATCTGGTGGAGGGTTTTCCTCTTTTCCGTTGACCTGCCACTCTTCCA